>QYAL01000101.1:0-82891 GCA_003988805.1 Ploettnerulaceae sp. D365
TTCGAGCTTCTTGGGTTTGAAATTCCATTATGTGGTTGTTGAGAAAACGCGTGTTGAAGTTAGAGGTAGTAGGGTAGGGGAAAAATTCACGAGGTCCTGGTAAACCACGTTATATATGTATGTATGTATATATATGGGAGAGTTGAGAGTTGAGATTTAAGAGTTAAGAGTTAAGAGTTAAGAGTTGAGAGAGGGTTAAGAGAGGGGGTAAGTAAGTAAGTAAGTAAGTAAATAGTAGTAGCTTCTGAGGAGGAAGTTGAGATGAGTTGAGGTGAGTTAAGTTGAGTTAAATAAAGGGAGGAAGGGAGGAAGGGATGGAGGAAGGGAGGAAGGGAGAGATGGAGAGATGGAGAGATGGAGAGATGGAGAGGTTAGGTTAGGTTAGGTATGTGAAGTATACGTATATATATATTATCTTTTCTTCTTCTTTTCTCCTTCTTTTCTTCTTTTTTTATACTTAGTTAATTGATATTTTAAGCAGGCAGGCTAAGTTAGCTATTTAGATGACTGAGTAAGCGAGTAAGTGAGTAAAGCGAGTGAGTAAATAAGCAAGTCGTGATTTCAAATAAATAGATATATATATGTATGTATTGAGCAATAAGTCATGGTGGTGAGGGTCATCAACCGCATATATTGAAGTTCTACAGGACAGCTGGCTAAATACAGGTTTGGTGTGTCACGTGCCAATGGCAGCACCAAATCCTCTTATGGCTATACCAGATTCCTTTAACAATATGTATATATGTAGGAATTTAATTTTTCTCTATGGGGTATAGGGCATGTTAAGCTTGTTAGACATGTCATGTTCTCCTTCCATGTTTCCGCCTTTTTTTTTGCGTTGAATTGAGTTGAGTTGAGTTGTCACTTGTCTTGTTACTTGAGACTTAAGACTTGAGACTTGAGATATAGAATAGAATAAAATTCAAAGAACTAAGAGATCTAAAAGATCTAAAAGATCTAAAAAAAATCTATTGCCCACCCCGAGAAAAAAAAAGGAGGAGAGGAGAATAGAGAAGGGATAGCAACGGGATAGGAAGATGTCGGAACGGAAAGGAAAGAACTTCAAAGAAGGGATTTTTTTTTTCTTTCTTCTTGTGATAGATGTTCCCTCTCTCTATCTCTCTCTCTCTCGGCTATATAAGAGAGAGTTCTTCTTCTAGTCATTTCTTTAGGGATATTAAGATAGATAGGTATAGGTTAGTTGGTTGATTAGATTCTGGTTATATCTTGAATCTTCACGAATCTTTTAAAAGCTTAGATCAGATCAGATCAGATCAGATTCCTTTCTCTTTCTTATTTCTCTATTCTTCTCCTACCCGCACTCCATCCTATCATCAAACCGTTAAATATATATATACCTAGACCGTCCCTCTCCCTTCCTACACATAACCTCGCTCCCACAGTACATATACAATTACCGAGACGCTGAGCGGTTTATTTTTCGGTAGGTACGGTACGCTATCGAAGCAGGGACGGAGAAAGGAGAGGAGGGGCTGGTTTGTAAGTACAGTACGTATATTATATGATGATTGATTGATTGATTGATTGATTTGACGTGGGGTTTGGGACTAGTATAGGGGTTTGTGAGGAGGGATAGGAGGGGAGGAGGAGGAGGAGAGAGGGGGGATGGGGATGGTATAAGCGAGATTAAGAGGGGTAGGTGGGTGGGTTTGAGGAAGGGGGAGGGGAAATATTATAGGAAATAAAAGGGAGGTTTTAGGCGGTTTATCTATTTGTCTGGTATTTTTTTTTTCTCTTTCTTTTTATATATTTTTTATAGGGAAGTAGGTAGAGATGGGAGTTTGACCGTGTGTTATATATCGTAGATGAATGAATAAATAAATCGATGAATATATAAGGAAGGCAAGGTAAATAAATACAGACACTCAGTCATATCATCTCTTCTACTCTCTTTCCCTCTTTCTTTACTTCTCTTTATCTCAAAAGCAAACAAACAAACAAACAAGCAGAGAAATAACACAAACATATAGACCAGGCCAGCCCAGGGATAAAAACACCACAACCACAACCACAATCAATTAACCCTTCTCCTCCCTCCCCTTCCTCTCCTCCCAAACCCTTAATCCCCTAAATCATAATAACCACTCAAAGCAAACTTTCAAGTAGAAGAAGATAAGAAGGGCTGGGGGTGGGGATTTTTTCCCTAACGGAGATAGATAACCAAGATCTAGATCTAGATCTTGAGAGAAAGAATCGGAAGATTTTCTTACGATGGCCCGCTTGATCTAGATGCGTGTATTTCTTTTTTTTTCCCCCCGAAGTATATCGTTATATGGATATGTACAGGGAGAAGGGAGGAGGGAGAATAAAATGGGGAGATAGACGCGTGTGTTTTCTTTTTTTTGTTTTTGAGAGGGGCGATGGGTGGATGGGGGTGTGGGTGTCCCGGTGTGGGTAGGTGGGTGGGTGGAGGATAGGAAGGGAGGGAGGGGAGGGAGTGGGGCAAGGGTTTGTTTGGATGTGGATTTGTTTACTTCGTACGGGTACAGTAATCTTTTTTTCTTCCATGGTTTTTTGATATTTCTTTTAATAAGCTATATTAAAAATTCACAACTCGGTTTCCTTTCTCTCCTATTTCTATTTCCATTTTCAGTCCGAGGTCCTACGAATAAAAATGAACGAAAAAAAAAAACAGACGAAATAGATTATTATCCTAGGATCTAGATCTTGAATCGTTGAATTCAAGGTATGGATACTCGTACGAACTGTACTTACTTTGTACTAAAGGGATGGGAGGGGCTGGGCGGGGCGGAGTGGGGTGGGGTTCGGTTCGGCTAGAGAGTTCTGGAGATGGTTTAAGAGTAATGTACCAAGGCATACTGTAGTGTACTAAGTATATCCTAAGATTAGAGGATCGCAGCTACAGTATATTTTTGTTTCAAGTCATGACGAGTGATAAGACGAATGAATAAATAAAGAAAGTGCAGATAATCAAATTCCTACCCCATTCCCTCCCACATGGGATACTGTTCTTTGGGATGGATCAGCACGAGATTGATGGAGGAAGCAAGGAGGAAAAACGTTGTGGCGAACGAAGGAGAGAAGAAACGTGGGAAAACTCGTTACAGTAAAAAAATAGAAGATGCAGAAAAGAAAAGTGCAGATATGAAGCGAAAGACATTTTTTTGTCAGCATACACTATAGTATGAGTTACTGTAGTAGAAGTGCAAAAATAAAATATATATATATATATACATAGGCCTGCAGCCGAAGTAGAAGGCGATTAATGCCGAAGGAAGGCGCTTTTTCCGCTCTCATCGCTTGCTTGCTTGCTTGCTTACAGTATTCTTTATCATCAATCATATACTGTAGCATTCTTGTCTGTTCATGAAACCATGTGTGGGATAAGACAGAGAGAGAGAGAGAGAGGCAGAAGAGAGAGACATATGATCACATATCCCATTCTCTAACGTTGTCTTGTCTCGGGGCGATATCTCCCGCGCGGCAATACCTGCTTCGCCATCGGAGGTAAGTCCCGATACAGCAGAACGAGCAGAAGAATGTACGAAGAATGCCTGCCTATCCGCCCGCCCGCCAGCCAGCCAGCCGCTCTATATTTTTATTTTATTTTCTATTATTGATGTATACAGTAAGTAAGTAGTCCATCGTGGATTGAAACTTGGACGGGTAGAGAGAGAAGCGGAATTGAATGCCTCGCTTAGCGTCGATGAGGAAGGGGGTGGGAAAGGAAATGTAACCTCAAGTATAACAAGACACGGCTAAGAAAGAAATAAACCAGGTTCTGGGGATAGTAAGTAGTACAGTAGTAGGTAGTGGAAAGAGTGGTATTTCTATGCGAGTCTAGTCGAGTCGAGTCCAGTCCAGTCCAGTCGGGGAGATATGTTCGTTATTTTCGTACTACTTACTACTACTTACTGTACTGTACATACCTTCGTACTAGGTACATGCTTCCTCGTACCCGCACGTACTTACTTTATCTTCCTAGTTCTGTCTCAGATACTAGCGTCTATGGGAACGCAACGGTGAGATCAGATCGCATGGCCCGAATCTGAGATATCATTTCTCTCTTCTCGCCTTCTCTTTTTTTTTTTTTTTTCTTTTTCTCATTTTAATTCCCTCACTTTCTTTTTCCCCCCCGTCGTTTATGTTGATCTCCTAACCGAGCTCGATATATCATTTTTTCCCTCTTCCCTTTCGTGGTCGAGTCTCGCCTCGTCTTGTTCTTTTAGCTCGCGAGCTCGCTTCGAGATTCCCAGCTGGCTTAGTTAGGTTTGGGCTAACACCTCTAGTGTGGATGTGGCGCGGGTAGAAAGTGGAGAAGTGAATCAGATCGCCTCGGAGATGGAGAGAGGGAAAGGTACTACTCCTGTAGGGAATTCTTAGCCGAGATGATACCTGTGCTCTGCACGCGAGGTTGAGGTAAGGAGAGACATTATTACATACAGTACATGCTCGATAAGGCAGTACTTCGCACGAAGCTCTCTCTAGTACTTCTTAGTCTTCATTCCTACTTCCAAGAATCTCGCGTCCCCTTTCCCATCCTAGGTAATGGGGTTTGTCTTGTCCTGCCTACCACTACTGTACCCTGAACCCCGGCCCGCTCTTCGCTTACAAGAAAACGATTTCTTCTCCGATCCTGCAGATCGAACTAGATGCGGGCATAATGATAGGCCGGTAGTGGCATCTTCGTGTCATGTTGGGTTGATATCAATATTCTAATCTAACATACCTTCATCCATGATCGAGGGAAGCAGTCTTCGGGTGCTTACAGTATACACAGATATATAGGCTAGGAGGACATTCCACGAGATCGGGAGGGAAGGGAAAGGGAAGGGAAGGGAAGGGAAGAGGCGAGATCGGAATCGAAAAATTGGTAACTGGCAGAGTTGAGATGTGAGACCTGGGGTTGTACGAGTGACGCTTGGGTATACGGGGAATTCTCATTGGGTGCTGTATTGTTGTGGTGTATTTTGGGGGGTGGGGGTGGCAACGTGGTGGTCAGTGATGATGGTCGTTGCATGGAAAAATGATAGAAGACAAGCAGATTTAGTCATGCGAGGAATTGGAGCTCTGCAAAATTAATGTACGATGTGTTCCATCTTCTCCTACAGGGAAATAATGCATGCGAACTTCGTACATGTGTTAGTTCTCAAGGCCCTTACCTCCCCATGTAATTCTCTCCCTTTTCCCCCCCCGCAGGAAAACTTATATCTGATATCGTACTTGAAAATACCATTCATTCCACAAGGCAGTGCTCTGTATCTCCCCCTTCCGTCCGTGTTACAAACCCAGGGTTTAACTTGGTCCCATGCCATCCACCCTCGTGATCCAGCCGGGCATCTACATATGCATGTACTGTATGTATGCTGTATGCATGCGTGGTAACTGGGTTGCATGACTTGTCGGAATCATGCTCCTATCGCGATACACATGCACCTGCAGCTGCACATGAGCGTAGTACGAGAGCGTGCTGATGATTTGATGGACGGATGCTTGCTATGCGGGGCGGTACCGCAGACATGGTTTGGGAGACGTGGTGATTGATGCGTGGTGTGTGTGTGTTTTGATTATTGGTGTGGGTATTGGGCAGGGAATGGGAATGGGAATGGGAAAGGCAATGGGAAAGGGGAAGCTGATGGAGGACAAAGGAAAGAGAAACAATATTGATGTGCGTGCATGATCCCACGAACTGATCTTGTGAGAGGGAGTACGACTCTACGAGGGATGATGTTGCGATTGGCTGGACAGACCCGAGGGATGGGAGCGAGCCGCTGTCGAGTGTGGAACTCTGTGGTTACACGGATGGGAAGCGAGATGTGCGGGTATCAGAGATGGGGCAGTGGAGATTCACTAGAGAATGGTTATAGAAGAGCAGGCATTTAGAGAGAGGGTTAAGCTAAGTCAACAGGATTTTAAGTGTAGTCTGCATCAAATGTCTTGCAATGAGCCAATTATCTATTATTAGAAGAATAGGAGGATTTTGATCAGGAATCATCATTCATCTCATCGGTTTCAATACGCTTACTGAAGTTTGACTTCTCACTCTTTAACATCCCTCAGCAACTGCAAAATGAAAAGCTTGTCATAATGCCATTAGTGTTGATATAACAGCCCCCCTGACTTGTCTCTAAGCGACTAGCTAACCGAGCACATGGGCTGGATACTGAAATGGTAATCTCAACAGCCACACTGTCTTTCTCCTTGGAAGCAATAACTACTGGAATCATACTTGCATTTCCTTCTTATGGATGAATATCTTCTATTCTATATATCTTAGTAGTCCCACCCGTATCGAAAAAGTGAAGTTCCAGCTCGACTTTTGACATCATCATCCCCATGACTGCCCACCTTATCCGACTGAGCGAAAACAAAACGAGAGAGGAAGTCAAATTGATACGAGAATTTTTTGAATGGTATACGATGGGTATTATTGTGACTAGTTAGTTCTACAGGCAGTGTTCCAATTGCCTTTCTATTTCATATAACCAATTTGCACACTTTACCATAATTATCAAGCACGGAGTCTCTCATCTACCTCTCGCCTTCTAAGTTACCCAGATGATAAAATATTTCTTCACATCCTCTAAAGGCAATGCCAGAACGGGAAGTACCTCGAAGGCTTTTCTCACCCAGGAGCTGATTTTCACTATAGGAACATGAAAGGTTGATGACAGACTCGGCCTAGGATATGAAAACATGGTATTAAGACGTGTTAGTTAATGTCCGGACACACTTGGAGGGATCATAGTTGTTGATTGAATGGGGTTGTTTCTTATTCCTCTCGCTTCATCTCTCAAAATCTCGAATTATCTGGAGGAAGGTCGACTGAGGAATTACAAGAAGCTGTATAATATGTTACTACCGTGAACAAATTGAGTCCGAGAAATCAACTCCTCGGCGATATCTCCTCGTCTTGCTACTATTCCTAAGAGATTTTGAAGATGCTGTTAGTAGTAATACGGTCTACAAACTGCTGATTCATCTGTTATTGAATCTTCGCAAGTCTTGACATACGCAAGGGGGGTTATACATGAAAGCTTACCAACTTCTTCTCAATTGACTTACTTCCTTTGCCGAGTAGTCCCAGAAAGACTGCCTTTCACCGACAGACAATCTTTAACTAAATAGTTACACTCCTGACGATATACCATGTAGTAAGCAGGCTTCGGATCTAAGAGTACAACACCACTCCATAATTGCAGTCTTCAGCGCTTCATCATGTTTCCTGATTTCCAGCATACTAACACCAAAAACCTAGAAATAATAAGACCAGTTAAGACTGACTGTATTGATGCTTTTCCTCTGCTGATAATAACCGTCCTTTTGACATACTAAGAAGTAAGAACAAATTTATCTCATCTCATAAATGAAATAATATTAGAGACTAATAAATCTACACGTCCGTCATCTTCGGTAAATCCATTCATCAGAACACATAATGCAATCATTTCTTCCCCTAATCAGTCCCTCTTCTCTTCACAGTTTAAGTAATGTTTTGAGTTTGTGTCTGCATCTTACATCCTAGGCAAAAACAAATGAATTCGGGAAAGAGCCCAGGGGAGTATGAAAATGTTCTAATGTCTGATACCAGACAGTGTATATGAATTGAGAATATATTAAAGCCGTTTAGAATAGAGATGGGATTTGTTGTTGTAGGTTCGGATCGATAAAGTAGTTGCTATTAGCTGCAAACCATGGATATGGTTTACGGAGGCTGAACTGGGGGAAGTGCTGTAGTTGGGTTTCAGCGGCGCTGTTATGATTTTGTTGGGTGTTTGGAGATGTTAGATCTACATTCGAGTAGATTCAAGGAAATTTGGATTAGAGAAATTGAAATTAGGAATTTGTTGAGTCCTGAACTATGTATGTGAGATCTTCTGTTTTATGTTTGAAAAGCGGGGGGGGGAACTAATTTATCTATATATGTAGCAAAAGTAAAGTGTCACAATTATCTGACAGACCTCTCTTGATCTTATAATAATGAAGAGTATATTTATCCAAATCCCTTATGAATACGAGGGGCATTTAATTTCACATTATCTGAATGCTTGACTCGAACCCATATATCAAGCCGACCCTAATCCCTGGCGGACGAAGTAGAACTAGATGAAATATTTGATATAATAAGAAGTTGAGAGCTTTCTCGAGTTGCTGTACCTAACCATACTACGATCAGAGCTCACGGGATAACACGCTATTATATGACACAGCTTGAAGATGAGAGAAACGAGACGATACTGATTATAAGATCCACGAGATCGTCATTCCATGCATGGCTGGTTTTAATATAAATCACAAGTCGCGAGTTCTTCTTCTACGTCCTAAATCTTAGAGAACAAAACTTATTATTAGTAATAAAGATAGTGAATCTATGGTATATAGTGAGTTTCGAACTAACAACTGCTTATCTTAAGCTATATGAAATATTCCCGCTATGATTGGATTCCACTTATAATGGACAGAGAAAAAAATGTACATCCCAACTATACGATATCAAAACTCATACTCAAGCGGGACATATATATCATCTCTTTCGCATATCCTCAGATAGATCTCCGAGCTGATAAATAAATCAAGCTGTTTCCGCTTAAGGTACACGATTTCCAGGCCCTCAATTATGATCCAATCCCTCTGCAAGAAAATACTATACGTTCTTAAGACACCTATCTAGACAGACTACACGAATATCTTAATCGATTGCATCTTGGATATATCTCTTCATGAAATACTACTCGTGAGATAGTTTTTAGTTTCGATATTTTGCTAAGGAGAGAGGAGAGGAGAGGAAGAGGGATAGGTTGGTGGATTAGAATTTATTTCTATGTAGGGGATCTGGGTTTGGTTTCTTTTTACATGTGATAGATCATGGATTTGAGCTGACGAACTTCAGCTTGCCTCGGCGTTGATCGGAGTAGGTGAAGGATGAGTTGAGAACGGTGGAATCTAAAATTATACTGGAGTGTTATAACTGCAGTTCCTCTAGTTCCTATAAAATACGTGCCAGGTACTCGCTTCACATGGATCAAAAATCGTACGGAAGAGAATATCCACCGAAGATATAGGCGAGGAAGTAAGTAAGTATATATATGTATACTTCGGACATTAGCATGTGAGATGTAATGACTGTTTATGCTTCCATGCCAGTATTTTGAATATTGTTTTAGGCTTTCCTAGTTGATATTTCTCACTGACTCCTTTCCATTTATTTTCCTCTTTACGTATTGATTGACTCAAGAGAATTTATTCCTTATCTAGGCATCGCTTTACTATCGTTTAGATCTCTTGAATCACAACGACAAGATTACAAGGAGATTTGGCTTTCTTATTATCCGATCTTGAGATGCCAATGTCTCCTTTCCTGCTTGATATAATAATAGGCCGGGGACCTACTTTCAAGCCGCTTCGCTAACGTACGAGGAAAGCAAAGTGTCCGCTGAAGCGGCTCGACTATTACTTGTCTCTACTTTCCTCATAATCTCCATGTGCAACACTAGCTAGCGAATCCTGATATCCACTACAGAAATTGATAAATAAAAAGAGGATTCCCCTTAACTCAGCTATCTTTGCATCTGGCTGGGCTTGAAATTGAAATTGAAAAAAAAAAATAGATGCATGATCTGTACCTAGGTAAGGACTCAGGAGATGTCGCTTTTGCAGGCTTGTGGCTTTGGATTAGAGGAATCTATTTGCCTTTGGATATATCTCTTGTAAGAACGTATAATTATTGCCACGGAATGATTCTCGGGTGGAGCTTGGATGATATAGCATGCTCTCTTTCAATCCATACCGGTCTCTAGACTCTAATTTGTGAATTGCCTTTTTTTTTTTTTTTTTATCGTCCAAGAATTCGCTGCGATGATGGCTATGGGATTGGGGCGCCTTGTATTGGAGATGAGAGAGGAGAGGGTTGTTTTTTGTGTAGCAAAGTATTGCTATACTAAGAAGAAGCCGGACAGGGTTTGTAATGTAATATCGACAACATGGGTGCCTACCGTGCTCTTCTTGACTCCCGCTACCCGGTCAGATGCTATCAAGGCCAGGTTGGTAAATCCCACTCAGCAAAGTGGTAATATCTTACTAGAATCTAGAGGCAGAAAGGGAGTTTGTAAGAAAGATATTGAGTCTTTGTTGATTAAGTATCGAGTTGGAGGAGAATGGAGCAGCGAGGCGAGCACCCAGACTTTCTGTTCCGGTGATCGATATAAGTGATCTTGTAACTCGTTCATGGTAAGTGGTACTGTTGATATGTTCAATTTGTCGTAGCAGCTATGGATGACCAATACCATAGTAGACATATATCTTGGTGTACATCACACATCTAGCAAACAATGCTGTCAAGTCGAGTCGATATGGACACCTTGAGATGCCTTCAACTTTCAATTGAAGAATTCTATCCCCTGTATATATTTATCATCAAATAGCGTCGCTTCCTTCACACTTGTGCTCACTATTCAGCCAGAACATGGAGAAAAGAGGATTATTATTCTCAAAAGATATTCCTGGCCACGGCCATGCATCTGATGATACTGATCTCCTGTTCTGTCGCCCAATACAGTATAAATTATATAATAGCCGACAAGGGCACCCTTGAAAAGTGCCGTCATCATTACCAGTATGTTATTCTAGCCACGCCTGCTTGCGTCGCTGGCATGAAGAGATTTCTCTGTCTGGGACCGACTGACACGGGGCATGGTGGAGCACGTCCACTCTACCTACCTCTGTTCCAATAAGAAATTGAAGATATAACTCAGCCACAGAAGAAACCAAGGCAGGGCTGGCGCTAACAGTTTATGTCGTCGAAGTGGGGATATTTCAGCCAATAAGAACTTGAATAGGACACCCAGCCACGAATACCCCTGACCAAGATACGTCACTGGAGTGTGGTTGAGCATGGTTAAAAGCGGGAAGTCTAAGAGATCTTTTCCTCATCGAGTTAGATTGGAACAAGGAACTAGAAATCTTAAATTCACCTGCACTTTCATCTCTCCTCTATTTGACCAATCATGAACCAAAGAAAGAGGTCGCTGGTGGGCCTTCCAATGGGAATCAAGGAAAAGGCAGGTGGAGGGTTGCGTTGGCCCTGATCTCCATCTTCCCATTCCTTGCTTTTGTAGCACCGAATAGATGATGATGCTGCGAGAGGGAGCCACGACACATGGGATGAGACGATATCATCATTATCAGCCGGCACATATAACCTGACCAGTTCCTCTCGTCTGTACTTAATTCCTTCACTTTCTCATCCAGTCATCGCTTCATCGTCGCATAGCTACGCGAACGGGTACTTGAAGTCTCGAGTTCCTCAACCTCTCCTCGCTCCTGAACCACACAAACCCTTGAAATAAACAAACAACTTTCAATCCTCAAATCCTTCGCAATGGCCAAAACAGGAATCTTTCATCATATCGGCAGCTTCTTGCTCCTCGCAGCAGCCGCCCTTCTCATCATCACCACCATCTCCGCCCCCATCGTCAACGACATTCCCATTCTGAAAGTAAAGCTAGCAAATGACTCCTCCGTCAGCTTTGGCACATTCGGCCACTGCATCCTCGATGCCGCGTACGTTCTTTCCCCCTCCTGAGCGGTCTGTACAATCAACTAACGCGCTTTATCCACAGTAATGGCAAAGACTACTGCAGCGGTCGTCACATCGGCTACAACTTAGCTAACATCATGTCGCAAATCGACAACACCGACTTCGGCAACGCCTCCATCAACACCTCCAAAGCCCTTACCCGGGTCATGATCCTCCACCCGGTCGCCTGCGCCCTCGCCTTCATCGCCTTCCTCCTCGCGCTCGGCGCCGGCGTCTGCGGCGCCATCTTCGCATCCATGGTCTCGGCCATCGCATGGATCGTCACCGTCGTCGTCATGGCCTGCGACTTCACCCTCTTCGGTATCGTCAAGAACCATGTCAATAAGGATGGAAGCGATAGTCATGCGTACTACTCGACGGGAATGTGGACCGTGCTTGCGGCTATGATCTGCCTGTTTCTCGCGACCTTCATCGTGCTGTTCACGTGCTTTTCGTCGAGGATGCATAGACAGCATGAGACTGCGAGGTTGAGCAAGACGGAGGCTGGATACGTGGGTACGGCGCAGACGACGCGGAGACATTTCTGGCAGAGACGGAATAGATATTAGATGTGTGGGACGGAAGGAAGGATTATTGTGTCTGATGCAAGAAGATGATGAACCATAATGAGAGCAAGAACGCGGATGACTTGGCATGGGTTTTGGGTACTTGAAACTCCTGTCACGATACTGTGATGATTTCTTTGTTATATCTTTTGTTGTCAGCGCAGCGTGTTTACAGAGATACCACATGAGAGCCCTCCATGGTCTCGCTTAATAGTCGTTTTTGTACCACCAGATGCATACCAATCAAAGATACTTTTCAAGATACGAGATCTGTTTTACTTGTAATTCGCTAAACATTTTCCTCTTCTCCCCCATAAGGTCATTCATCTCTGCTAGCTGCCGCCAATCCGAGGGAAGACTTGCAAGCAAGTAGCAGCATACCGATGGCTTTAAATCTTCCCTTCGCTTAAATGGTTGTCGGTCAGAGAATCAGTAGGAAAGATGAGGTATAACAAACTCCATATTCATTCTTACTCAAATTATCAATACCGCGGTCTCTGTTTGAACATGGGAAGAAAAGAAAGATTTCAGTTATGCTCTCTGGTAGTTACATAGAATGGAATGTTGTCTAAAGAAGAAGCAAGAGCAGAAGAAGAGAAAGAAGAAGAACAAACAACCCCTCCATCCACCCATCTATCCACCCATCTAAACACCTATCCCAACTCAGACTCTCTCCTCACTGCACTCATTCCACACCTTCCACCCCCCGTAAACAATCATACCATCACCACACATACCCATACCCATACCCATACCCATACCCCCAAATATACCAAAACATTAACCGCACCCCACGTTGCCGCAACCCCTACCCCAATCTCCAAATAATAAAAAGCACTACAGCCTACTGCGCTAGAACCAGTTATCACTAGATTGACCAGTGTCTGCAGAACTCTCCTAAGATACGTTTAATTATCAAACAACTAAGTACTTGCGTTATGAGACCAAGTTCTTAAGCTAAAGATAAATTAGATAACAGGTTCTTTTATAGAGTCAAGTCTAGGAAAGTTAAATATATATTCGCGGTTTTCTACAGAATTACAGTGGTTAACCGACTATTATACTGGGTAGAATTTGGCGCTATACCCATTAGTCATCCCTATTAGTCATCCCCCCACCAGCCATACGACCACGACCACCCGAGTACTTTTGCATGAACAGGAGAACCTGTTGATAATCTCGGGGGCGAGACTGGCTATAAGAGGGCTTGTGATAATAGCGAGTCATATAAAGAGCTAGGTATATAAACTACTTGTTTTCAGACATATTAGTACTTCGTCCTCCATAGATCTTTATAGGAAAACAGCTACCTTTTCTCCATACAAATCCCCTCATTGAAGTGCTACTGATCTGAATTTAGACCTGGAGCGCCCTATTCGACCTCTGTTCGGTTTGGGTAAAGGTGTGTTACGGGTCTCCGTACAGGGCAAAAGCTTGAGCGGCTCGCATTCGATCAGCACCAACCCAAAAATCAATCGCACTCATGTCGATACCCAAAGTCTTGGTTGCTCGTACTCTTCAACTCGTTCGACAGCTGGCTGCTTCAAGAGGGTTCGTCATATCAGCAAGTCGATCACCAACAATCCTCCCAGCTGATGCCCTGATAGAAGAGGACAGGATTCCTGGCTATAATCCAAAGCGTTTTTTACCAGTTAATCCAGGCGATATCCTCAACAACAGATACAAGATTGTGGTGAAGGTTGGATGGGGCACTACTTCTACTGTATGGTTAGCTCAAGACACTCAACGGTATGTACTAGCCCGGTTAGATACAGTACGTATTCTTACGTCTTGACAGATGGTGGTGGCACTCCAACCGTTACGTGACTGTGAAGATTACCGCCTCCGATTACGTCGATGATAATACAGCGAAACACGAGCGGATTATAACCCGACATCTCAAGAAGAATCCATCACATGTAGGCTTCCCATTCGTGAGGACAATGCTCGACAATTTCGAAGCCCCAGGGCAAGATGGGCCGCACTTATGCCTGGTCTATGAGCCTATGAGAGAGCCCCTCTGGCTATTTCAGCGGCGCTGGGAGAACGGCAAATTACCGCCAGCGCTTCTTAAGGTATACTTGAGGTTTCTCCTTCGGGGACTCGACTATCTTCATTCTGAGTGTCATATTATCCACACAGGTGAGTTTAAGGCTACGCTCGATGTCAATAGAGGCCCAGACTTATCCTATCATAGATCTGAAACCGGACAACATCTTACTGGGATTCGAGCACCCAACTGTGATCGAAGATTTTGTCCAGAAACAAGCTGAAAATCCTATGGCTCGGAAGATCAAAGACGGCCGATCGATTTACCTCTCTCACAATGATTTCGGGCCACCTAGATCATTCCGTATACTACCCAAGATAGCAGACTTTGGCTTGGCACAATCAGGAGACGGTTCGGAGCCTCTACTCCACCCTATTCAGCCGCCTCTTTTCCATGCCCCAGAAGTTCTCTTGGGCACGAGCTGGTCGTATAGCGCAGACATTTGGAACCTCGGCGTATTGGTATACCTCCATTTCCCTACCACCTATCTAGGATTTTGCTTACACGACGGCGTTATACAGATTTGGAACATGATGGAGGGCAGGGATTTATTTACACGTCTTCGTTCTAGCCAAGGAGACTACGATGCTCGGGCACATCTTGCAGAGATGATTGCCTTACTAGGCGCCCCACCAAAAATGCTTCTTGATCGAGCAATGCGCTGGAGCGAGGTCAAATGGAGCCATCCTGTGCCAAATCCAGCAGGCAAGCTTTGTCAGACTGCTCGCGAGTATTACGGAGGGCCGTTCTTCAACTCCGAAGGTGAATTTATGCACAAGGATCTCATTCCGACCGATGTCAGCTTAGAGGACTCTGTGCTTTCTTTCGAAGGGGAAGATAAGCGTCGCTTTATTGGGTTTATAAAGCAGATGCTCCGATGGGTGCCAGAAGACAGGAAGACGGCTAAGGAGCTCCTTGAAGATCCATGACTACAGGAAAAAAGCACTCAGGCGGGAGATTAGGGCGAATTCCCTGGTACATGTATCTAGGGGATCGGAGAGGTGGTTGATCATGTATGTCGTTGATGTCTGTGGAGCTGCAGCTCTAGAGCTGTCTTTGAAGGCTATTCGGGACGAAGGGATCACTTACCTGTGTTGAGAAGGAAGGAAAAAAGGGAAGAAGGAAGTTTGATCCTCGTATGACAAGAGCTGTTCCCAAGTGAGTGAGTACCTAATACTAAACTCGACCTTTACCTATACAGTGATAATACGTTACGTATTACCGTATATCACCTACAAATACCTCTCCTACACCATTCCCTCCTCCCCCCCCTCCCCCTTTCCCCCCCCCTTCCTTCCTCCCCCTCCCTTCCCTTCCCAAAATTCCCTCCCATAAAAAATCACAACCCACTACTACTTCATCCCATAAATCCAATAAATCCACCAGCCAGGTCCAGCCAGAAGAGAAAAAGGATAAAGATAAAGGATAAAGATAAAGATAGAGTCTGAGTCTGATATTGATGCATATATATATACGTAATATACTATATACTGTATATATACATACAATATTGCTGTTGTTAGCTTGCTTGCTAGCTATGGATCCTTCCTTCAAAGGAATGAGAGAGTTCCCCCTCGTTTCCCATGATCTTGGATAATACTCTTACTCCATGGGTATACAGTATCCGCCTCCCCGAATGACATATGCCCCGCACGTGAGTGCTATTCTCGATTTTACCAGCCGTGAGGCTCCTTTTTCTGTGTTGCTCCATGATCAATGTACTGGTACTTTACAGCTGCGCTGTGAATAATGAACCCCCAGCTAAAAACAAACAGCTGGTCCAAAAACGCCCTTTAGGTATACGCTCGTCCCAATCCCCATATAACCAGTTTCCGAAAGCCAGGGTAAACGCCCAGTCATATATATACGCTGCAATCCCTTTCACCTTTCCACACCTCCCTGTACCCTCCACGCCTCCCTCATTCCGGCAGACTCCCCACCTTCCTCCTCCGCATCCGCGGCACGCTCCTGACCTTCGGCCCTGCCACGCTACTCCCCATGGACTCTACGCTCTTCCGCCATCTCACCACGTTGTGCTTCCGGATTCCGCTCGGCGCACTGGCCCGGCGTAGGCTCATCTCCTCCTCGAGCACCGACAGCTCAAACAGATCCATTTCATGCTCATCTGCCTCCTCGAACCCCTCATCCTCATCCGTACCGAGATCTCCATTCTGTTCCGGACCCTCGAAAAGCAAGTCTTCGTCCTGGGACCACATAGAGGGCATCTCGGCGCTGTGTGGAGGCGTGCTGATGCGACATGCAGAGGAACGGGCGGAAGGCTTGGCGGCATGTAACCTGCAATGGGAGTTCGTGGATAGCATATCTTCCACAAGCGAGTTGATGTCCCTGATATGCGACGTACGGCTCTGCATCTGCACGTTCAATTGTCTCTGTAGGCGTCTGCTGGCCACCGTCCCTCCCCTCGGATGCGGCAGTGGCAGAGCGGGCAGACTTCGGACAGACGAGATGGAAGGCTGCAGGCTGATCACACCCCGCGTCGTGGAGACGTATGGCATTTCCTCGGACGGGAAGTCATCCTCATCGAGCGCCGAGTCTATGGAGAAGTCGGGGCTGGGGAGTGAAGAGGTCCATATCGAGTGCGCGGGCGCTTCATCGTCGGGGTAGAGGGTCTGCAGCGAGAATGCGTGCTCGATATCCGTCACTCCACCATTTCGGCCTGGTGCCGGTGGGAAGTAGGGCGTCGGAGGGTGTGCAGAGGAGAGGACGGGAAAAGAGGTGTCTGTTGGTGAGGCAGAGATGTCGACGTCGAGCATCGGCTGCGCTTGGGCGCCGAAGGTGAAGTGCTCGAACATTGTGAATGAATGGGACTCGAGATGTTCCTATTCTAGGTGTTTAATTCGATGTTGTGAAAGCATTGGATTTGAGGTGCGAAAGGACAGCAATTATGAGTTCCATTCACAAGCGTGGACGAAACGCCGGTGGCTGAATCCAGAGCTGACCGGTGCTTGAAGATCCCCAGTTCTCGCTTCTTTTCTCCTCTAGGGTGTTGGTGCACGCACGGGCGGGCGGCGAGGGCAAGGGAGATGATGATTGATATGAAGCGTACAATGGTGTTTGTTTGATGTTACTGTTTGTGTTTTCCTCGGTGGTGGAAAGAGATATGTTCGATCCTCAGTTTTATGTCGTCGGTGATGGTGGCGAAATTATTAAAAGGAGAAGTCTGAATATTTGAAGAAGGCAATGCAAGGCAATGCAAGGTAAGGAAGGGAAAGTTCAGTGGTTAGCCAAGCAGGCGGAAGTTCGAGTCGGTAGGCTAGAACATGGGAAGGGAAGGGGAAGGGAAAGGGAAAGGGAAAGGGAAAGGGAAAGGGAAAGGGAAAGGGAAAGGGAAAGAGTGGAGACACTTCTGGGCGATCTGGGTAGTCTGGGTGGTCCCATCGGTCGACGCGGAAGGAGAAATTCCAATGGGCCCGCGCTAAGGGTTTTCTGGAAACAAGTTAGTCCCGAAGAGGAATAGCTTGACGGGGCCAGTTCTCATTCATTGGTCATTGACTCATCGGTCGTTCTACTCCCTCGGCCGGACTTTTGCCCGAACTTTTCCCCTTTGGCCTTCGCTTGGAGAGATAAGGTCCACAAGTTGCGGGCAAGATATGGGACAGGACCCTGATGAGGAGAAGAGCATCATGAGGTGAGGTCGAGGAGGGCGGGCAGAAGGGGGCGTCGGGCGACATGTGGCCAGTGCCGTGATTTTTACCCTCGGGATTGCCATATTGTTCATGCTTGTCACTGGTGCACTTCCCTTGCAGAAAGTATGTGCAACGGTACTTGATGGGATATGCTGCAGGGGAGGTGGGGGCCGGCGGAGTACGGATCTTTTTTGCCTTCCCCCTTCTTATTTACTAACTACTCTGCTTTATGAGTGCGCTGAAGAGGTATTATCTACTTCTCATAGATGTATTGAATAAGATCCAAGAAAAGAAAGAAAGAAAGAAAGAAAGAATACCAGCCAGATATTCAACACCTACAATAAATGCTATCCCATCCCGTTCCCGCGGCGTTGGGAACAATGACAACAAGGACCAGAATGCGTTACATATATTAGGAATGGAATGTAATTACACTTCAACAGGAAATACCACACGAAACATCGAATAATTAATAGCGCACATTAATCCCTCCTTCCTCCCTCCCTTCTTTCCCTCTCTCTTCGTCCCCCTTCCCCTATCTTCTCTTCTCTTCTCTCTACCAATAACTCCACAATCAGACAAAACTCGCTTCCGTTCTACACCACTTATATATCCAATCGTACGATCAATAAACAACCCCCTCCCCCTCCCCCCTCTTATAAAAAAAAGTCTCAAACAGCCCACAGACAATCTTTCAGTACTGTACATGGTCAGTGGTCAGTGGTCCCAGCAAAACTAATCAGCACGAGCTACAGTACATGTAATACATATATATATAGATTCCACTTTAATTTGTTTTCCCACTATCTTATATCTTAATTATGGCTAGTGCGTGGTAGTAAGTAGGTAGTAAGAACCTAAGATTTGAAACGGCGCGCGGGAATAGAATCTAGCGGCTTTTAGTGTACTCGAACTACGAACTACGGTACTGCGAGATTCTTATTCCCAGTATTATTCCCATTATTCCCTCCCACTCCCATCTTTTCCTGTCCAGATCCTCTTCGATGCGGTACGAAGTACCTGATCTGATCAACCCGGTGCCCGTGCGATACAGTACGCTTGTGCTCATACTTCGTACTGGGGGACGAAGTATTTACTTTCTCGAGGAATATTAGGTAGTATGTATGTATTATTCAATCATCGATCTTAAGAAGCCGTTTTATTATTATTACTATGCTTTCTTTTCTTCTTCTCTTCTTCTAGAAAACCCAGCATCACATCACATCACCCAACCCATCCTTACCACACACAAACACACAAGACTACAACCAATAATCAACCCCTCCACACACCACCCAACCCGGCTCAAACTTCCCCTTCCCCTCCTCCTTCTCCAATCCTCTCCCCTCTCCCCTGTCCCCCTTCCACCATTCCAACCATTCCACCTTCCCACCCAGGAACTCGGCTACGAAGTCTGCACCTCATCCAATGGAACCCTACCCCACTCCACCCATCCCATCCACTCCACAATCACGAACGTGCACACAACACCCGCGCGCAATTATTCCACCCCTCCTACTTGATGAGAGCGGAACAGGGATGGATTACTGTGGGTTACTGTATTGCTTCTGGAAGGAGGGATGGAAGGTTTTTTTGTGGAAGGGGGGTGGAAAGTTGAGTTTTCGGAGATCGGCATTTGGTGTGGTGATCATGTGGCGAGGTGGGCGATCATGTATGTGGCGATATGTGATATGCGATATGCGAGGTGGGTGGTGGTGGTTTGGGAAAGGGGGAGGGGAGGGAGGCGACACAACAGGGGGAAGGGAAAAGGGAAAAGGGAAAAGGGAGGAGAGTTTAGTTTTAAGGCTGTGAGTTTTTTCTTATTATTTTGGGGTCAGGTTTAGGGGTTGGTAAGAAAGAAAGATAGGATGTGTAAAGAGAGATAGATGTACAGCTGCAGCACGATACTACTTTCCATATACAGATGATAGATCTAAACAAGTACCAGGACGGTTCTATACCTACATACTGTACTTACGTATTACTCCTTTCCCTAGCACACTTGTATTTCGTAATACAGACAGACGGCAATGCCGAGGTGAAGTGGGGTGAGAGATCTAGAAGGAAGGGTAGAACTTAGAAGCGGACTAGAAGGAGACTAGAAGGAGACTAGAAGGAGACTAGAAGAGGTAAGGGAAGGTAGGTTATGGCTATGGCTATGGCTATGGATACGAAGTGTTTGGTAGATGAAGTGTTTCTTTTCGTGTTAAGGGGGGTGGTTTGGAAGGGGGGTTGGAGTAGATTAGTTATATGATATGATATGATATGGCTTTTGTGTCTGTGTATGTATATGTGTGCATGTGAGAGAGTATGTGAGTGTGTGTTAGAGAGAGAGAGAAACCAAGTCATTTCCACAGATGCGATACTTATCTCTAATACCAATACCATGTAAAATTTATTCTGGTCATACTACTTATATCAACTGTATCGAAATGTCTGCCATATATACTGTACAGTACCTATACCTACTTGTCTTCCCTACCTTCTGCTCTAGCTCTAGCTCTAGCTCTAGATCGGGACCGAGATAACTTTGTGTAAAGCGACTGACTGGTTGAAGTGCGTCCTCGTACAGTTGTGTGGAATCTAGAGAAGGACCTGCATTTTAGGTAGATATGGTTCTGACCTTTTCTCCCTCATATTCCTGCGAGGATTAATTGGGAAAAGAAGCTTTGCTTCCCTTGTAACTATTATGTTAAGATGGATATCGAGATATTTTCTAGTCTTCATTGATGTCCCCTCATTTATCTTTTCCGCCATAATCTACTCGCTTGCGTATTCCCCTTAGCGTCATATTCTTTCATGTCATGACAATTCATTGCATTCTCCGTGAGAGCTCTCGACCCTGATTTATATGGTATCATTACGTACATCAAAAGAAGAAGAAAAATCATCACTCTCCCATCTCCCCTCTCCCATCTTCTCATAACCCCATAGTCCCATACACACTCGATACCCCCCTCCCCCCCCCTCCATCACCAATCACAAGCACCCCCCAATAAACCCGCCAACTTCTCCAACCACACCCTATCAACATCATCAAACCCCTTCTCCACCGCACAATCAACATCAATAATAGCCACGACCTCCCCATCCTTCAAAATCGGCACCACAATCTCGCTTTTGGAAGAGCCGTCACATGCAATATCTAGTGTGGATGTTTAGTCCAGCTCGTGAAGGTCGACCCATTCCCAAACCGCTTTCTCGATGTATAGAGTAGAGTAGAGTAGAGTAGGTGTTTATAAAGGAAGAAAGAGGAAAACGAATAGAAGGCAACAAAATAACGTACGACCAGGAAACATCTCGACGTCGGGAACAACCTGCGTGGTCTTGGTAGCTGCCGCCACACCACATACTCCCCGTCCGAAAGGGATCAGCTGACAAGCGACCTTGCCATTGAAAGGGCCGAGGATCAATTGCGGTTTCGCGGCTGTTATTGATGATGCTGGATCACGGACGTAGAAACCTATTTGGGGGTTTTGGATTCTCGTCAGCTTTATATATTTCTCTCTCTCTCTCTCGGATCAGATCAGATCAGATCAGAGCCCATCCTGCCTGAATAAATAAATAAATCTCCATTCAAGCAACGGGAAAGATTAAATACAACTAGGCTCTGGCTAGCGAAACGGGAAAAAGCGGAAGTATACAAAAACATAAATCTGCAGAATAAAAACGGAACGGAAAGAAAAGGAAAAGAAAGGAAAAGAAAACGTACCAGCCCAATTAACATCCGCCAAAGGCCTCGGAAGGGATTTATACGCATGCCATAACAACGAAGCCGTATTCGCAAGATTACTACACATCCGAATTTCTCAAATCTCAGTTCTTACATTCCATTCCTCTCATAGAATCATATTTGCTCCACGTCATTTTTCAGACAGTGCAGAGAGATTGATACGAAGTAAAATAGATAGATAGATTATTATAACATACCAGACCTGTGTTTTGTATACCTACCGCATTAGTATATATTTAATTCACGCCAAAGAGGATAGAAAGGGGATGATGGCGAGGGGTTTGAGAAGGAAGGCAGGGGGGGGGGAGGAGGAATATACCCAATTCCTCTGTCCTTCGAAAAGCGCTTCAGCTTGTTCTAAAACCTGGGTGTATGCCTCCTCTTTCGTTATATTAGAAGCGAACGTCGAGGCATCTGCGTGGACCTGATGATTTGTCCTATTTTAGCTGAGATCTCTCTTTTGTCTAGAGATTTTTTTCCTTGGGAGTTAGTTTACCATTATGATTCCCTTGTTTGGTTTTTCGGGAAAGCTATGGTTCAATTAAACTTCGTTGCTACTAAGAGAGATGCGCTTGTTTTTCTTGGTGTTGTGGATGTTTAATGGGGATGGGTTGTGGTGGCGGTTTAAACGGGTTTGGTTAGTGATTTTTTCGGTTGTAGTTGACACGTGATATTGGTTCTTTTTTAAGGGGGGAGGTTCTTTGGCGGATTGAGGATGTTGAGAGGACTTTGGGGCTTTTTATGTATTTGAGAAAGGGGCTACTTGCTACTGCTTCGATTTTCGCAGAATAGTACAGTCTCCAGAGAGGCGGAAAGGACGCGTTCTCGTAACGAGCTTCCAATGCTCTCACTGGTACCCGCTGCTTATGACAGTATCAAGATGTACTAAGAACATGCTTATTGCTTCTGAAGCATTAGTGCATATATAAAGCTAAGCAGCAGCTTCTATCATTCACCGAACATCCTACTAAACGCCGTCACACTATCCTTTTACGCCAAAATTCAAAACACATCAGTATCGATTCCTGGACTTCTTCGCCTCCAGATCCATCGCATCTGGCTCAATAGGAACACCCAGACTCGTCGCTCCCAAGGCCCGCGACCCGCCTAATCGTCGTCCCGCAGTATCTCGAGAATTCTCTACGCCCTCCTTCTCCTTCTCTGCCAAAATCTGCTCCGCCTCCACACTCAGCATCGTGCCCTCGATACTCAAAAAGCCTCTCTCACGGTCATGACTCGACTCAATCTCCCTAACTCTGAACTTGATCATTCCATCAATCCTCTTGCCCTCACCATCCACCCAATACCCCGCCCCATCCTCCGCGTACGTTTCACCCTCGCCTTCGTTCCCCTCTCGTGCCTCGCTAACATCCCTCCATTCCCAATCACTCGGCAGCCTCTTCCTCTCAATACTAGCGTTGAATAAATTCCAACAGACCAAACCCAAATGGCCCTGATTCTGTAAATTGACATATCCCTCCAACCACGCTCCCTTCTCCGGCTTGAACAACAGGAATTCCGCCGTCAGCCACGTCCAACTAACCGCATACTCGTCGTGATTCTGAAGAAGGAGTTCATCCCCATCGTTCCCGAATGCCTTCTCCGATAATCGCGGACTGCTGTACGACAGTAGCACGCCGTTGAATGGCGGGTAGTATGTGAGAAGAAGCGGGGACAGATGCTCGGCGCAGATTCCCTCGAGCGGGAACTTTTGTGATATAGGCGCAAGCGGCAGATACAGCGATGAAGTCTGCAAATGAAATGGGGAAATCATAGATGGCGTTTCGAGAACTTCAGCCTCTTCAGCTCTTCTGCTCGACTTGTGTTTTTTCGACTTCGTTTTCGGCCCCTCCTCGCCTTGGTCTCTTTTCCGCTTCTTCTCGCTGTGTGACGATTTCGACTTCTTGTCGCTTTTTGATCGGTGCTTCTCGGAACCCATGACGCCTGGTTGTGAGGGGTCCGTCGTCTCAATTGACATCCTAGGAACCTTTTGAGCGAAATGTTTCTGTTGATGGAACCTTTCCAGGCGCAAAAAAAGTTAACCTTAAAATGCTGGCGGCCGCTAGCATGTAGCACTAGCGCGATTCCGGCAGGCTGAGGAGGCGCGAGTGAAGTGGACAGGTTGGTGGGTTAGGTTAGGGCCTCGCGATACCTCGAGACATAAATCCTTCTGTTGCGTCGAGTTTCCTTTTTCCTCCGTACAACCTTCCTTCTACTTCATGATATAACTCGAAAATACGTGCTAGCAGTCTGAGACACCATGTCTACTGGCAACTTACTGTCGCTTGCTGGCTGGACCTTTCTCCCAAATGTAAGCGCTGCTCTCGACAAGATAAATGTGAAGAGCGCATACTGATAAAAGAGAAAGTTTGTTACAGGATGGGTTCAAACGATATATTATGGAATCATGATCCGCGCCGGCGACCCAAAACCCCAACCAGGCTCTCCACGCTGGGTTACCCATCGCCGGCGCATCCACGTCATAGTAGTATCTGCCTACCTTCTTTACACGATATACGAAGCAGACTGGGAAATACGGCGCGCCAGCGATTTCTACCAAGATCTAGGAATACCATACACTGCCACAGAACGGGAGATCAAATCGCGGTTCCGTCGATTAGCAGCCATCTATCACCCCGACAAAGTGTCATCCTCCTCCACCACCGCCGAAGGCTACTTCGTGCATCTTAAACTCGCACAAGACACCCTTCTAAACCCCGCAAAGAGATTCGCATACGAGAGATTTGGACCGGATATAACACAGTGGCAGCGCTGCTCTGGGATCCGCGATTTCGTGCTGCATGGCTTACAGTCCATCCTACCCTACTACGGTGCAGCGGCGATATTCATGTACATTTTGGGTATGTTAGGATACTTAGAATGGGGCAAATATTGGCGCTGGCTCACACTCGTCGCTTTCTGTGTCTTCGAACTCTACGTCATATCACGCCCGCACTTCCCCCCCTTCGCAGCCAATATCCTCAACCCCTTCCTTACGAGCTTCACTGCGCATCCGCCATATCTACCCTTTCAGCTCATTCGTCTCGGGCGCAAAATAAGCGTTACGCTTTACATTGCATTTTCACAAATAGGCCCACATCTTGAACCACCCTCCGCAACCCCTACGAACGCGACGGCCCCAGAAGTTCAATTAAAACAGCAGTTAGATCGATTAGAGGCCACAGCAAAGATTGTGGACGTTGAGGCGACGAGGGCCGTACAGATGGAGCTGAGTCCATTTGCGGGGGATGAGCAGGCTATTGTGGAAGTAAGGGGTAAAATGAAGGAGTGGTTAGTGCAGAATACGATACAGAGAGATCCGGAGGTTAGAGATGCTATTGGGACACTATTGAAAAGGAGGAGAACCGATGCGCCTGCCGGAGCGAGGGGAAATAGATAGGTCTGGGTAAACGGCCATGATACCATATGTTAAGAGTTTACAATATATAATGGATTATTTAGAATAATGGTCGCGTGCCTCTTGTGAAGGATCTCGGGAGTCGCTTGGGTTAGTACCGAGCTTCGAAATGTGAAGTGTATGCTCATCAGCTGTGCAAGGAAATCTTCTTCTTGTCACGTTCTGCTATAGACAGAAAGCATTAGCTGCATTATTTACGGTACACGACCTACGCAGTAACTATCTAATCCAAGAATGTGTCTAACCAACTGACATATCTCCATACAACTCTGCTGAAACTACTGGACTGGCAGATACTGCTACGACTTGAAAAATAAGAAAGAAGGAAAAAAAGCAAGAACTGGAAATCATTAAGTGTCTATTTTATCATAAGAGGGTTCTTCCTATCCCTTTTGACAGGTTATACCTAGATTTATGCACAAAGGGCTCTCGCTTATGAGACTGAGATGGACTATTTCCCCCTGATATTTTTCGCTTAGCCTTAATATAGTACTTTTCCCCCTCATACTTTAAGCTCAATTAGTTGTCGAGGGTTGAAGGGGGTTTCACCAGGCAGATTGTGATCTTGATGTGTTGATATGCCTTTCCAGAGTTGCGAAGTCTCACGCTATCTCTCTTCAACCCACCTCACCTTTGCCATTACTTAGCGAGTTCCTATTTGATCTCTTTCCTTATAGTGAATGAATGCTAATTACGGATATATATATCACATCTACATGCTTTCAATTATCTTATGCACATGGTTACGTATACGGATAGTAAGTCAATTGTGAATCGAAATGTGGATATCATCGTGGTTTGTAATGCGCATTGCACAATCGCTAGTCACTACAGCATAAAATTTTTGTACTGCTTCGAAGTCTTTTCATATTTCTATATAGACCTTCTGTTTCATCTTAGAATTTTGTGTGTGCTCATACAACCTCTATGGTTTCTTCTTCTGTTAAAGATTTATTGATTTCTCGTACTCCTTTCCATCAATTGTCACCTTCAATTTTCTACAACACAGCAGTCTCGATCACACGCTTCAACCGCTCTTCAAGACTAACGACATAAAGCTCACGTACCTCTCGAGCCATTCCAGTCTCCGTAGCTCTGGGTTCAACAGTTTTGGTAAGCTTGGCTTTTCCTCAACAGTAGAAGGATATTTATCTCACTGCTGATGAAAATTAAATTGATGTGTTTATTCATCTACAAATATCGCTCACAACAATGTATCCAATCTTGACAACCACATGTATATTAAGCAACAGTAACAAAGAAATTACTCTCTCCCTCCTTCGGCACCACAGTTCCCCTCTTCAAAATCTCATCGCCAACCGCCAACCGCAGCCTCTCCGCCGTCGCCGGACTATCCAACACCAGCACCTCCGTCACCCCATTATCCCTCCTCGCACTCTGCACCGCTTCCCTCAACGCAAAAAGCACCGTCGCACCAAGAAACAACGGCGGCTCCCCAACGCCCTTCGAGCTCTGGATGCTCCGCAAGTGATTCCAACTAACACCTTGCAGGAAATTCACGTTGAACTCCTGCGGGATGTCGCTGAAGCCGGGTATTTTGTACGTTCCGGGACCTTTGGTGAAGAGCTGGCCGCTTTGTGTCCAGAGGGACTCTTCCATGGTGAAGAGGCCAAGACCTTGGATGAAGGCGCCTTCGATTTGCCCGTAGTCAATGGCGGGGTTTATGGAGCGGCCGATGTCCATTTTTATGTCGGTACGGAGGACGGTGTGAGAACCGGTTAGCACGTCAAGTTCGACTTCGGAGACTGCGACACCCTGTTTTTTTTTCGTAAGTTACGTTCCGTGGAGAAAGAATAGAAGACAGGATGAAATGGAAGATATGGGAGAAGGGGAGAGTCTTACTTGAGTGAAGTAGTAGTACATCGGCTTCACGGTCTTGATGTCATAGTTTCCCCATACGTACCCGATCTTTGGCATCTTCCAGAACCCAGCAGCTACGAGATTCACACGTTCCAGATATGCTGCGTGAGCGAGTGTTTTCATTGGTGCCCCTTGACCGTATTTCTCCCTAAAAGGCTTGAGACGCTCATTAAGTTGGTCGCAAGCATCCTTGATAGCCATACCATTTAGATCGCTACCTGATGAAGCCGCGGTTGGAGAAGCATTGGCAGATTGATATGTCGTGGTGTCTTGTGTAAAGATAGCGTCGAGTGGGACATTCAGTTCTTGTGCTGCGACTTGACACATCTTCGTATATAGCCCTTGTCCCATCTCCGTTCCTCCGTGATGAAGCAAGATGCTTCCGTCCGCGAAAATCTTCACACTTGCAGTTGCTTGATTCAAATGTAGCGCTGTTGCAAAACTCAACCCGAACTTGGTGGGAATCATGGAAATGCCTCGTTTCCGCCACTTGTGCTCATTGTTGAACTTTTCGATTGCAGCTCGTCGAGCGTCGTAATTTACTTCCTTGCGGACTTGCTCCATCATCATTGGAATGTGCCAGTCCTCATCAATTTTCTGGAGAAAGGGGGTTATTTCGCCAATCTTGTAAAGATTCTTCAACCGGAGATCATCAACGGGTATATTGAGTCCTTCAGCAACCGCATTCATGTAGCTCTCGGCAATAAACATTGCTTGTGGACCACCAAATCCTCTAAATGCGGTATTACTGTGCGTATTGGTCTTACAGCAGTGGCCCCGAATCGTAACATGAGGGATCTCATAGCAGTTCTCAAGATGTGTACAGCAGCGATCCATCACAGCTCCAGACATGTCTTGCGAGAAGCCACCGTTATCGTAAACATCTGCCTCGAGGGCGAGGAGCTTACCGTCGGAAGTCGTGCCTACTTTCCACCTACATTGAACGGGATGCCTCTGTCCAGAAGTCATCATGTCTTCATCTCGGTTCAACATGCAACGTACTGGTCGCCATGTCTTCTTTGCTGCGACCGCCAGAATGGCTGCCAACTGGACGCTTCGGGACTCTTTACCACCGAATGCGCCCCCCATTCGCTTCACTCTGACGTTCACTAAGTTACTTGGGACACCACAGACTTGAGAGACAAATTCTTGGGGCTCCATACTGTGTCGATTAGTCAGTTGGCGGGAAAATGGAGGAGCACAACTTACGTATTTTGAGTAGAGGACCACACTTCAAATGATCGGTCTTCTTTGTTTGGAATTACCATGGCGGCGTTGGTCTCCAAGTAAAAGTGCTCTTGACCTCCAATTTTCGAAACCCCCTCAAAGATTCTATCACATTTCTGCCACACGCCGTCCATTCTGTCGTCTAATGCATCTCCCTTCTTCAAAATCTTCCCATGCTTGAAGAAACTGTTCGCCTCGATAGCCTCGTCGATCGTCAGAATTGCAGGCAAGTCCTCATATGTGATCTTGACAGCTCGAGCAGCAGCTTGTGCTTGCAGAGCAGTCTCTGCGTATACGAGCCCGATAGGTTGGCCGTGTGAGTGGACTTCGCCGTCCGCGAAGAATGGTTCATCTTTCACTACGGATCCCCAAAGATTGGCCTCTCTTGGAATACTATTTATATCGACATAACCAAGGGCAAGGCCGGGTTCAAGTGCAGGAGTCCAGTCTACCTCCACCAACTTCGCATGTGCTCGACTTGAGAGTACTAATGCTCCAAACAGTTCTCGATCTTGTTTTGGCATATCATCGATATACTGTGCTTCGCCTGTATTCTGCTTCAGAGCCGACAAGTGCGGAACTTGCTTCCCAACAACCCGTTGTTCATGCGGATTGTAGTTGTCTCGAGATCCAAATGAGATATCCCGGTGAATCTCATTAACTAAATCAGGATCGACATCACCTAAACCAAAATCCGATATTGTTTCGTGCCAGAAGCGGAAGAAGAGAGACAAAGCCAGGGTTTTACGGTATGTTGCCATCCCACCAGGGACACCGAATGTCAGATCAAACTCGTTAGCAAGAGCTTCCATGCACCCTTCCAGTGTAGCTCTAGATTCCCACCTCTTTCCAAGCATCAGTCTCATGGTTTCCTTAGCCTCTACAGTCTTGGGTGCCATCCCACCGTAAGCCAATGAAATATCGGAAATGGCTCCTGCATCGTCGAGGCGGACTCTGAACGCAGCGGTGACGATTGCGATATCATCATCCTTACGTTTAGCCTGCTTGTACGCTTTCGTAACCTCCTTCGTTCCAGAAGATGGTATTGGGATGTGAATCTGGGTAATGACTGCATCAGGAGGAAGAGTTGTTGTACGATAACCAGTAAAGAAAGCTGTCATCGGCAAGGAGATCTTTCCCTTGGATTTACTTTGTGCCGTCAAAGAAGCCCCACAAGCCATCAAAACCGGATTCATGTCTGATATGGGAGACGCTGTAGCAATGTTCCCAGCTAGCGAAGCCACATTCCGAATTTGACGACCAGCAAAATACCTTAGCTGCTTCCTTGTTGCCTCGAGAACAGAGCCTCGATGCCCTAGCTTGACAGACAGATCTTTGCAGATACCCTCAACTTCAGTGAGTGGTGTGTTAGCACCAATGACAAGTTCTTTCATGGAATACAAATCTGTCGGTATCTCGATGCCCCTCAGTTCCTCAATGTCCGACACATAAACAGATATTGGAAATGACGAGTTTTTGAACTTCACTTCCACTTGAACCTCACTAGATCCGCCGACCAACTTTGCAGAAGGATAGGCATCCTTTATGAGCAAAAGTTGCTCTAGGGTTGTTGGTCGAAACCAGACGTGCGTTGATGTGCCGAATAGAATCGGTGACTTGTTGAATTTTCTGAGAGCAGGTGGGAATATGAGTTCGGTATTGGGAGAGTATGATTTGAAATTGAACTGTGGAGTACCATATTTGATATTAGGAGGAGACGCATTAAGTTGGGAAGTGGTTTTGGTTCCTGCGGGTCCAGCTTCGTTGGACTTGAGGGGTTTTCCGTATGAGGCGCCCTCAACCGATATTTCGTTCTCATCTAAGCTACTTGTCACACTGTCTGATGTACTTCCAGTCTCGGATGATTCATCTGGGGATTTGGATGACCCCTCGCTTGAGGAAAGTTCGTTTGTCGTCTTGGGAGTATCTCTACAGCACCCTCCTGGTCTTCCACAGGAGCCATTACTCCTCAGTGGTCCTATCGGGTTGCTTTCTGAATGATATGGAATCCCACTGGCGCCACCTTCGGACGATATACTAACTTCGTGAGTGCATGAAGAGGCGATTTTTCCTCTCAGATCTTCAGTGATAAAGGTCTTCGCGGCATCTAGAATTGGTTTATATCCTGTACATCGACAAAGATTACCATCTAGATGTCCTTCTAACTCGATATCACTGCTGGATAGGTGGTATTCTTGGGTGACTGGATTGTACGAGTTTCTGATCAGGGCGTACAGTGACATCACAATTCCGGGGGTACAGAAACCGCATCTATTGAACACTATTAGATGACTTTGGACTTGAAACCGACGGTGCCTGGGTAGGTAGACTTACTGTGAGCCATGGAGTTTTGCCATCCGCTCTTGCAATGGATGTGGATTTTCCATGCTACCGATGCCTTCAACAGTGATAACATGCTTGCCGATGACTAGGTAATTAGTTTGTTGCTTATTACTCAACAATAAGGGCACTCTCATGACAACATGGAAGCAGGCGGGAAATACCTCCAATCAAGGGGAATAGGCAAGCGTTAACAGCCAAATGCTTCACTCTCCCTTTGTTTTCACCACTATCATTCAATACTTGTAAAACAACAGTGCATGCACCGCACCCTCCTTCCCCACAACCCAATTTGGTACCTTTCAGTCCATGTTGCGACCGAATAAAATCGAGAAGTGTCCATTGCGGATTCGCATCTTTCAGAACTATCTTGGTTCCATTCAGGTAGAAATCCAAGGAGCTTTCCTTGAACACAGAAAGGAGCGCCGGACTCAGCTCCATACTGAAAGCTGTGGGAATAGAAAAATGAAGCTGAAGCTGTTTTCGATGAATTACATAGAGCTGATTACTTTTCATGCTCCCCTCAACAAATCAGACCTATCATAACGTGGACAATTGGCAATGTTTCGCACGGAATCACGACAAGCCACTCGGAATGTCTTCCCTCCATTTCGGCTTCCCGGCAACAAGACAAATTTCAAGAGTGGAAGTGGGATTATTGACGGCCAATCTATCATGATGTCCAGAATGCGATAAATGTATTCTCTATGCCTATGCCTTATGGGGTTCTAGCGTCGATCAATCCACCTTGCGACGAAGATAAGGACCCACCCCCATTTCTCACCCTTCTCACCCTTCTTCCCCCACTTCTACTTACTTTTAACCTCTCTCTGCCTCTTGCATCACAATCACCACTTATGCGAGCGACACGACGCCACTCGAATACCATCCAAGGCCGGCCCGCTCATGTATAAATGTGGGTAATTAGTGTCTATAATGGCGTGTATCATACATTTACATAGGACCAGTACTGGCTGGCATTGGCTTGACCGCCTTTGGAGGGGTTAGGTGGGGGTTACATGTGTGCAACAGGAAGCTTTCGAACTTTCTCTATTCTCTTTCTTTGCACAGCTCAACAACGTTAGCAAAGTACTTTCTTGCTTGAGCCCTCATTGATTTTCCATTTCTCAATTCTCTCTCCTGAGCCTCATATCTCAACCCAGCCATGCCTTCCAACGATTCTGGCCTCTCTGGAGAGGATCTCAAACCCCTCGCAGAGAGCGTGCTCTTTACCCCTCTTCAACTCGGTGCTCTCAAGCTTGACCATAGAGTTGTTCAAGCCCCATTGACCCGTATGCGAGGTGTGAAAGAATCCGAGGGCGTATGGACACCAGGAGATGTCATGGTTGAGTACTACGGACAGAGAGCAAGTAAAGGCGGCCTTCAACTCACTGAAGCCACCAACATCTCGAGATTGGTATGCCTTCCATTACTCCACTTTGAACACACATGTCCTGATTAGAACTAGGCTTCAGGATACCCAGGTATTTCAGGAGTGTTCACCGAAGGTCAACGTGCAGGATGGAAGCGTGTCGTCGATGCTGTACATGCCAAGGGCGGCTTCATCTATTGCCAAATTTGGCACGTAGGAAGAGCATCCTCCGATGCACTTCTCGAAGGAAAGCAAACTGTCAGCTCCTCCAACATCCCAATTAAGGGTCCCGCTGTCGACGGAACCGATTATGCCAGTCACCCTCCTCGACCCTTAGAGATTTCCGAGATCCACGAGATCACGAAGGACTTCGCAGACGCGGCAAAGAAGTGCATTGACATTGGATTTGATGGTGTCGAAATTCACGGGTTCGTTCATATATCTCATTTTCTGAACAGAAAGCCTGTCTAACTTTTGTCGTAGTGCAAACGGCTACCTCCTTGAACAATTCCTCCATGATAATATCAACACCCGAACCGACGCTTATGGTGGGTCTGTTGAAAACCGGAGCCGATTCATTCTTGAAGTCATCAAAGCCGTGACTGAGGCCATTGGTGCCGACAAAACCGGAATTCGTCTCTCTCCCTATAACTACTACCAAGATACCCGAGACTCCGATCCAAACACACACTGGGCATACCTTTGCTCCCAGATTGCTTCTCTCCCAGCCGAGAACCGCCTCTCCTATGTGCACATGGTCGAGCCTCGTTTCGACGAAGAGCTCTCTGAACAAGGCAAGATGGACGCCCTCGCCGCATACTCCAAGACTTCGGTCGATGAAGCGGTCACTATCAAGGCTGGTATCAACTCGCTTGTGCCCTTCCAGCGAATTTTAGCCAAAGGAGGCGTCAAATTCCTTGCGTGCGGAAATTTTGATAGGGATAATGCCAGGCCGAAAGTGGAAGGTGGGGATGCAGATGCGATTGTGATGGGACGGTGGTTCATTGCTAATCCTGACCTCCCAAAGAGGTTGAAGGAGGGGTTGTCCTTGAATAAATACGATCGGTCGACATTTTATGGGGCTGACCCACCGAGTAAGGGGTACACTGATTACCCTTTCTATGAGGAGGTGAAATCTGCTTGAAAGCCGAGGCTGAATGAAGGTTCCGGTAGTAGTAGATAGAAAAATGCCCTATAGAAGTTCTACAATGGACAATGAATTGATCCGGAAACAGTTGCGGCTTTTCATAGCTGCAGGTGCAGTGGCACCCGTGACCTTTCTCTCTTTAAAAGAGGCATATTTATTGATTTCGTTCATCTCGTATATTTATTCCAGTTTTTTGCGACCAGCTAGCAATACATTTTTCCAGTCCACAGCGCTCAACTACTCAAGACTCAAGAAGAGCTAGTGTTCATGAGGTAAACGAAACAGGATGATGGAGCTTTGAAGGAGAACTCTTGCGAATTGAAAGGCTTGAACCTTCAACCTCGCTTGCGAGGCTAAGCGAGAAGTACTTACACAGTTACCGCATTCACGATTGAGAACGATTTAAGTGCCCTTTCTACGAACAATAAACTCAGCAGCGCGGACACGCAATGTTGCATATTAAAGACATGAGTTTGCCTTTAACATTATCAAACATCATGAGCAGTGATTCGTACCTCTAAAGCCGGCTTTCATTCCAAATAGGTTTTATACATTGGTTTTGAACGACATTGAAGCAAGCATATCCTCATGTCATGCGAAGCGAATCGAGTCTTATATTTACGGCCAAGCTATGATGATATCTTCTTCTCTCATATGGAGCATTGAGGGAGCATTGTGAAATATCTATGGCGTAATTTAAAGACCTGGAAGGGTTTATTTTATTTAGTGTTAAAGCTTGTATGCCCATGAGAGGCAGAAAAGATTGTTTTCATCGTTTTATAGATGAGTATACTATGCATAATTTAGTACTGGTTGAGAAATGGCTTGAAGTCACACTATTTGTGATTATCTCAAAGAGAGTTCTGGCAAGGCTGAATGTGATGCATCCGAGGTGCAACTCTCTTGTCATTATAGAAACTAGACACAAGGGAGTGTGTCTATTTGCAAGTTCTCTAGCTGCTTAGAAGGGCAAACACAAAGAGCAAGGCTCCATCTCTGCTAGTGTATTTTCTCTGCTTTGGATGCTTCAATGGTATGAGCTTCTAGGAACTAGCTATACATCAACGGGAAATTTCGAACCTGAACACAGGGACCACCTTCTCCTACTAGTTCTACCGGGAGATGCAGGGATAATTTCGAAATCAATCTGTCACCTGCCACACTATAAAAGAAACCATCCCAGACAATTCCTTTCACACTCTGCTTCCTACACCAACAGCAGCAGCAACAATGTCTTCCACCGCTGCCAACAGCGGCAAGACCTCCCACCAAAGCATCAACGATGCTACCCTCCCTTTCTCCTCTCACTCCCCCTCCCCCGCTACAGGTGCTGCGAGCAAAGCCCTGAAGAACAAGCGCAAGAAAGATGCGCAGAAGAAGAAGAAGGCTGAGGCCAAGAAGATGGAGAAGGCGGAGAAGGAGTTGCGGAACGATCTTGAGAAACTCAAGATCGGGAACTCGGGCGAATCCAACGCTGTGCCCGGCGATTCAACGAGTTACATTACTGGGCAACTCGGAAGGTTCAGGGAGGTGATGAAGGCTATGGGGCCCGAGCGAAAGGAGGCGTTTCGCGAAATGCTTAAAAACGTATCCTTCAAGGACTTGGTGTCGTGGGAGGAGATGGCATCCGAGAAGAAGAGGGAGATGGGGTTGGAGGATGGCGGCGGAGACGAGGCACTTGGTAAGTCTGAAGATTCGTGAAGAAAGAGAGAGTGAAGATCGATACCCAAGATCTTAGATCTTAGATTCTTAGATCGCCATGATAGAATCTAACGCTGACTTCGCGCTTTTAACAGATGCTGCCCCTCGATTTATCGCGTACGAGGTCAAGGTCAGCCCTGGCAAGAGGCTTGGTCTATTCGCAACTCATATCATTGCCAAGGACACCGAAGTCCTTCGGGAAGCACCACTGCTGTGCTCTTCTACCACTACTACCTGGGACGTATTGCACGTCGAGGCATGTCTGCGAGTACTATCACCAGACCATCGCGACAAGTTCATGGCACTAAAAGAGGGACTCTACTACCGTCACCCCGAACCGCACTACTTCGAGATGGACTTGATGGAAATTTGGTATGCATATGCCGTCGAAAGACCCGGTCTCAGAGGTCGCGCCATTTACATCGTTCTCTCCCGAGTCAACCATGCGTGCTCCCCAAACGTCGAGCTCAAGTATACGGATGAAGGACATGCAGTGCTCGTCGCCTTGCGCGAGATCAAGAAAGGAGATGAGATTACGCGCAGGTACGCAAATGCTATTGGAACCGTGGAATTCCGCCAGGAGTTTTTATTGCGGCACTTACCCTTCATTTGCAAATGCAAGGAGTGTGTTGCCGGCGTCCTGATTCCATACTCGGTCTATATAAAGCTGGAGGAGGATATCACGGCTTCGCAGAATGCGGAGCATGTCCAGGCTGATATTGTTGGGGCGCTCTCTTATGAGGCTGGGGAGCTCACTAAGGCGGTTTTGGTGTGGTCTGACAGTATTGCGGCATTCATCACTGAGCAGGGCCTACTTACGAGAAAGAAGTTGCGCGAGGCTGGCTCTCTGGCTATCATAGCCAACGATCCGACGACCCTTGCTATTCAGAAGTTCGATATCGTCTTTGACTTTTTTAAGGAGACCTTGACTGAGGTATTTCGTCATAACTCACTTAATATTGAGGCAGATGTTTTTCTCAGATTCGTAACTGAGATGATGAATAAAGTGTTGGTATACGGACAATGATAATGAGTTTCTCGAGTGTGCCAAGCGCGCACACTTTATAGCTAAGATGCTCTTTTCTACGAGGTATTAATGCAACAAATTCTTTTCAAATAAGTGATGCCTGTATTCCTGATTAAAATGTCATCTAATTGAGTTTGTGATATCTGGGGAGCTAAACACTTGCCAATATCTCGGTCCTCTTGAGAGCTAGCCTAGCTAAACTACTGCAGTAGTACTGCAGCTGTAGTATATATGCATCATGCATAACTTATGTGTAATGAGCTTAAGGTTTTCAAGATTATCGCCTACATCGAATTCCCTAGTTCATTCCGAGGCTCTAGAAACGTAACTTCAACTCAAAAATTGAGTTGATTGCAATAGGATAACCCAGATAGGGATATTAAAAACAGATATTGTCATGATGTGGTGAGTTATATGTTCTATTATGTTGGCATTTGAGGGCGAAAATGTCGAGTGAGGGGTACCGGTCTCAGTTTTTCCTCCAAAGCTTCCACACTGCGTATATTAAGGCACGCATCACGAAAGAGCATTGTACCACACAAAAACCAGCCGCACGATAACCGATATCAAACCATCTCCCACTCTTGAGCTTCGTATGATTACCATCACCCCCATCTCAGAGTGTCGGCTGCAGATACGGCCATTTTTCAACACATGGCGACCGTCGAGGCGACTTCGCCTGGCACAGCAGGACTCGTGGGCTCTTCTACTTTGAAGGAATTTCGATGCACATTTGGCAATTGTGCGAAATCATTCTCGCGCGCTGAACATCTTCATCGGCATGCACTCAATCACGATGAAAGTAAAGGAAATAACACGTGCGAGAGGTGTAAGGCTGTGTTCAAACGGAGGGACTTGCTAGGTGAGTTTTTTCTCAATTGCCTGCCTCACGATAACCAATTCCCCCTCAAATTACTCATTGATGTGATAGATAGACATATGAGTCGCCATAAGGAAAAGGACGCCGAGGCTGGGGGCGAAGGAATGGGAAAGTTGCAAACTCGAAAACGTTTATGGCGCGATGCAACAGGTGCTGTGGTTGCGAAGAGGAGACCAGAACTTGAGAAGCCTAAGAATTCGCCGAAACAGAGGAGGACTTCTAGAAAAGATGTTCATGCACTCGACATGAACAATTATTTTCTCAGTCAAGAGAATGAGCCGCTGTCGCCTCCTGGATCATTGCAGGATTATATCTCCAATGGTCCGGATCCGATGGAATCCTCAGATACTGTCCCTGCACCCTCGGAGGATTTATGGTCCGCTGGGGATGTCTTCACAGGCGAGGAAGCTATGCCAGAGTCTTTCGACTTCTTATTGAATGCTTCATGGGGTTCGAAGCCTCAAGAGACAGGAGGCGCGGATCTACTGTATAATGATTTGTTTGCTCCCGATACTGGTGAGCTTCCAAAAAAACACCCCCACTTTTCCATGAAAGGTATTAATTCTTCGTAGCCAGCTCTTTCAACATGCCATTTACAACTGCCAGTTACTACAACTGGCTATTCGGCAATGAGAACTTGCCAGATGTTGACTTCGATGCTACTGCGATTGACCCATCAAAGTTCAACATGGTACCTGGCATCATTGCTCCTCCTCACCCGCCTTCAAGCACGGATTCCAGGGGATTGAGCATCTCTGTAAGTTCCGGTACCAGTGGTAGTTACAGCAGTATGAGCCAGCTCTACGAGCAGCCGAGCTTCGGCATGCAGACTCCTCAACAAGCTGCTAACTATTCGACTCATACGCACCCACAAGATGAACAGAATCCTGAGACCTCAGCAGCCAATCAGATTCTGGCCATGTCGAAGCTGGCAGAGTACAATCTTGCTTGCACAATTGGATACAAGAACTGTGAAAAGGACTTAGCTGCTAGTCCGAAGTATTTCCCTACTCCGACAACATCCGCATCAAGTGCAGAGCCGGTGACCACATCTGACCACTTCAAGTCATCCCGCAGACTGCCTATAGTCGATGAAGTGGCTCGTGAAGGAGTCCTGAGATTGATTGAACGAGCTGGACCTAAGACCCCTGACGGCTCTGAGATCACCAGGGACCATCTCCTTCTGACAGCTTCTGTGATGCAGGAGTATTGTAATCTGTACTTCACGCGTTTCAATGTCTCATACCCGCTTCTTCACCAAGCAAGCTTCAATCCAGCCCAAGTTGATCCTTTGCTCCTCACATCCGTTCTTCTTCTAGGCGCAACATATGACACCAAGGAGTCACATCTCATCGCTGTGTGTATTCATGATACGTTGCGGGCTCAAATATTTGCGAGTGGGGCTTTCAATACACGACCAACTCTATGGATGCTCCAGACGATCTTGCTGGTTGAGTGTTTTGGTAAGTCGAGGGCTGGGCAGTTGCAACATGACATGTCACATCTGTTCCATGGATTGCTCATCAAGTAAGTATCCTCACGCTCAGATAGACCATCGTCTCCTCGGCTCGCTTCTCAAGCCTGATAGAGCAAAAGTATTAACATTATATTTAGTCTCATTCGCAGGAGTGATTGCCAATCTGCTCAATGCCAAGTCTTTGGTGCTGGCGAAGAGGCCGACATTACACGTCGGTGGATGGCCGAAGTGGACGCCGAGCAGCGCAGAAGGTTCAGATGAAAAAAATGCCCTCTCAGATAAATTAAGCTAATCTGGTGGTAGACTTGCCCTTCTCTGCTTCATGTGGGACACACAACATGCTGTGCTATTCTCACAATCTCTATGCATGAGCGCGGCAGAGCTGAAGCTTACCCTGCCTTGGAACGAGACACTCTGGGAAGCAGAGACCGCAGAAGAATGGGCCAAGATAAATGCTACCGAACAATCCCAGCCACAGTATCTATCAGTCCTCAAGAGATACATCAATCCCAGACCCGAGGCCACTATGCGACCCCTGAACTCGCTTTCTCGGGTGCTGATGCTCCACGGACTGATGTCTGTCGCATGGGATCTGAACCGACGAGACCAGACATCTCTTGGTAAACATCTCCAAATCCCAACCCTCCATGCCCAGCACAAAGACAGCTAACATACCCTAGGCATCACAATGACAGGAAAAGACGAAGCCTGGCAATCGCGCATCGCCCGCTCCTACGACGCCTGGAAAGCCGATTTTGACATCTACATCAAACAAACCCTGGCCTCCCTCCCCGAGTCCTCCTCCTCCTCCCCCTCTTCCACAGCCGATACCAGCACCAGCACCGGCACCACCACCACAAAAGACAACCTCCAACGCTTCAGCGTCGCCACCCTCGCCATCTACCACGCCGCCCACATCATCCTCCACGTCGAAATCCACGACCTCCAAATCTACGCCGGCGCCACCCACATAATCGGCCGACCCGTCCTCGGGCCCGACCGCGAGCGCTCCCAGCAACGCATCGAGCACTGGGCCAAGCACCGCTCCCTCTCCGCCGCCAAAGCCAGCTCGCACGCAGCCCGCATCCTCCGCGACGGGATCCGCAAGCTGCGCGACTGGGACGCCGGCGATTTCTTTCACTACCCCTGGTGCTTGTACTTGGCTACTTTGTCCTGCTGGGCCTTTCAGATGTGTAGTCGGAGGGATTCCGTGGCCGAGAGTAGGGACTTCACTGAGGATGAGGATGGCGAGGATGGGGATTGGGATGCGAGGGCGGAGATGAATGCGTTGGTGAGTGCTATGACGAGGTCGAATCTGGAGGATCTGTGGAAGGTGGCTGGGAAGTATCGGACGGAGGATTTACCCAGGGTTATGGCTAAGTATTTGGCTAGGATCAGGTGGGCCGTTGTGCAGGAGGGCGTCATTGTTCTCAAGGGAGTGGTGGGAAAGACGAGGTGAGATTTTTTTTGGAGGATGTAATGTTTAAAAAAAAGATTTGCTTGCTATCTATCGATCATATCATAACAATGATTCTGTACTAAAAGTCCTCTTTTACAACCTACACTGCACACCCGCCATCTCATCTTCCTTCGGCCAATGCTCATCAACCTAAAGTAAAGATCCCAATTAGCGACAAAATTCTGCATCCGAAAAAGCCCTCCAGAAGAAAATCGACTTTCCCCTCCCCCTCCCCCCTAAAAAGAAAAAAAAGGAGATTAAAAAAACTCACATCCCTAATAGCACAATATCCCAGCAACTTCGGACTCAACTCCGGATCCCTCCAAGCCAACGCCTCTCCTGCAGGCGTCGGAATCATTCTCATCTGTCGATCCCGCTCTTCCTGCTCGGGGCCATCATGTAGATGATATAAATACTGCTGCAAATTCCCTCTCTGCACCACCATCTCCGTCCTCTCCCTTCGACACTCCTCATAGATCTTTAACGCTAGGCGCTTCGCGCTTCGGGATTTAGTTGGTATGCGTGAGAGGCACTCGCCTAGGACGGCGCCGTCTTCGAGGGACATGCCTGCGCTGTGAGTGAGGGGGATTGGGGTTAGTATTGATTTTTAATTTTAATTTCTTTTTGCTAGGGGGATTGCAGGTAGAGTATTTGAGAGAGGGGTAATTGGGAGGGAAAATGAAAGAAAAACTCACCCAGAAGCTAGATAGGGCAATGTAGCGTGCACCGCATCACCGAGCATAGTCCAGCTCCCACTCTCATGACTCCAGCACTCCATCGGGCCCCTGATACACAACCGCCACTTATACACGCTCTCACACAAGCCGAGCAACTTCTCGATCCGCGGATCCCATCCAGCGTATAGCTTTCGCATTTCCACGACGTTGCCTTCTAGCGTCGAGGCGCCATCCGCCGGCATATCGTCGGGAACGAGTAGGACCATGTTGAAGAGCTGACCCCCGCGCAGCACGTAGTTCACGGCGTGGGCATCGGGTCCTAGCCAGTAGTTCACCTGCGGGTTGGTGACGAGAGGCGCCAGCTCGGGATCTTGGAGCATGTCGGATGTGGAGAGGAGGAGACGGTATGCGAGGTCGCCGGTTGGTGTGGGAGGGTCGGGTCGTCCGACCATCAGCTCTCTTAGTCGACTATTAATGCCATCTGCACCAACTACCAGATCGGCCCAGATAATTTCTCCTCCTTCTAATACTACGATCGCTCCCTCTCCCTTTCCATTCTCATCAACTTTAACATCAACGACTCTGGCTCTACATCTGACTTCCGCGCCTAATTCCTCGGCTCGCTCGAGTAAACATGTGTGCAGATTCGCTCGGTGGAAATCCCAGTAGAATGTCCCGGGGTATTTGGCTGCGGAGGCGTGGAAATCAAGCGTGGATATTACCGAGCCCTTCCAATGCAGGAAGTTGACGCTTTTGGGTTTCGTGGCGAAGCGTTCGAGGGAGGATCGCATGCCCCATTGCTGCAAGACGCGGCTGCTATTTGGGAGAATCTGAATGCCTGCTCCGACCTAATGAATCATGAGTTTGGTAATGATGGGGGTTTGGTCTTGAGAATAAGAATGGCAGTGGTCGGCGGGCGATGTATTAAGAGAGCACATGGACGCACCTCTGCAATTTCCGAAGCCGATTCAAGGACGAGGACATCGTGACCTGCGAGTAGAATGGCAATTGCTGCTCCTAACCCTCCTAGCCCAGCACCAACCACTATCACCTGGTAATTGAAAGAGTTAGCCACGTGATGATTATACCTCCGTCACAGAACAGCCTTGTGAGCTAAAGAGGATTTTTACCTTCAACTTCGTATCATCGTCTCTCACAATCTTCTGTTTGGGAGCAATATATCCAGGTTCCATTAGATCCAGAAATCAGCAATACAGACCTGTACTCCTTTATTTTCACGCCGGTATGAAATCAGAGAACTAGATTTGATGCCACATTCGGGTTTCCTGAAGCCCGTTGATATCAAACATTCGACACCCCATTCATCACAAGACGGTCTCAGTGGCCATACACGATTGGCTACCCCATTCCAACCCTATCTTCGGCCCCCGGCTTTCGGTATTAGTAAACTCTCGAACTATCCAACGACAGTGGATGATTTAGACTAGAAGCAACCTAATGCAATGCAAATGGTAGTGTGTAAGTAACTCTTACATCTTAGAAGAGTACGAAGTAAACAGAAGTGGTGAAGATGCAGAAGTGGAAGGAGAAGTGGGGGTGGGGGTCTGATAAGGAAGCGGGGGTCGGATCAGCGTGTTGTTACCAAGCCAAGGACCGAGAAGTCAGGGGGAAATTGTCGCTTGATTTACCCGAAGGGGGAAAAATTATTACCATGAGGTAATTTTGAAGGATACCACTAAATATCATGATAGGTAAATTAAGAGTTCTGTGAGGTGGCGGGGTACGGAAACCCGATGGTTGTGTGCTGTACTGTTCGTTACCTACCCTTCCTCGATACCTCCTCACTCGTCGTTGACGATACTGGCCAACCATCCCTCGTCAGCCCAAAGAAACGAATTGAAAACAATCCAAGACTACTTGCAAATATAAAGTAACAAGCATCATGGAGAGAGTAAGAAGAATCTCAATTTCAAATATGATACTTGATGTACTAATAAGACCCAGTTCTCGCTCAAAGGCCGGACAGCCTTGGTCACGGGAGGCGCTCGAGGTTGCGGTCTCGCTTTCGCCGAAGGACTCGCTGAAGCCGGAGCAGACGTTGCCATTTTCGATGTAATACCACCCGTGGAAGCCTTCTTCGATATCGAGAAGAAATATGGCGTCAAGACGAAACACTACCTGTTGGTCTTCCAACAATAATAACGCACGTGACCATTCCTCAAGCTAACCTCGACGACTGCTCTCTAGAGTAGATGTTAGTAGCATGGAGTCGCTGTCCAAAGGTTTCAGAGACTTCGTCGAAGATTTCGAGGGAAAGTTGGACGTTTGTGTTCCATGTGCAGGAATTAATCGGCATCTCTCGTTCCTCGATATGAGCTTTGAGGAGCACCAAAAGTTGATTGGTGTGAATGTCCTGGGCGTGTACCACACTGCGCAACTAGCTGCGAAGCAAATGATTGCCAATGGTACTAAGAAGGGAAGTATTGTACTTGTAGCCAGTATCGCTAGCTACATGGCCATCAGAAGTCAGATGAGCAGCGCGTACTGTGGGACCAAGGGTGCTGTGAGAGCTATGTGCCCTGGTATTGCGAAAGAATTGGTGGAATATGTGAGTTTTCTCTTCCGAAACAAAGATGGGGATATTTTTTTAATGGAGGAATCAGGGGATCCGGGTCAACTCTATTTCTCCAGGATACGTGAAGACTGAGATGACAGCCCCAGTGAGTTTAATTCCGAAACAGAAGATGGAAAGGAGTAAATCTGATGAAAATAGTTCCCACATCTCCTTGAGAGCTGGAAAGATGAGATCATGAATGGACGAGTGGCAACACCAGATGATATTCGGGGAGGATGTGTATTCTTGGCGAGCGATGCAAGTTCTTACATGACAGGACAAGATCTTTGTATTGATGGCGGAGTGACGAAATGGTAGAATAGAATAGCGAGCAGAAACAAAGGAAAATACAAAACCATGTCCGAAGATGGCCAAAGCTGTAATTATTCGGAGAGGATCTGGAAACTTGTCATCTGAATAATTACTGTACCAGACTTGTTTCGGTAAATCGACTGCCGGAACCTTTGATGGAGTGATTTGATGCACCGACGTTCTCCGGTTGGGAGTGAAACCGAAGTCAACAGCAAACTCTACAGTACGAAGGACAGTACAGTACTGTACCATACCATCGTAGCCAAATCTGAAACCTTTATCAACAAAGGTCGTGATCTGACTATGATTCATCCGCGAAAGTTCGAATCCATCAGGGCTTAAAGGGGTAAAAGGGGAGAAGGGGGGGCCGCCAAACGTGCACAATTCGTCCGCGTCGTCTCCTGTAACGAAGGAGTTTGAAACACCTAGAACAACTCGCTCGCCAGCGTGCTAACTCCGGTACTCGTGCCGTGTTTTTTTTTTGTCACCCACCGATCGGGAGTGGCCCAATCGCTGGATATGCTGGATATGCTGGGTCCGCTGGGTCATCTACTCGTAATCTAGAACCCCATCCTTGATAATCGACTCATTCCCCCAAATCATGCCACTTACCCCTCCACTCTTACTCCCCTATCGCCTGATCTTGTATGATCTACGGGAGTCTGAGCTGATCGAGCCAGTACGTCGCTTCAACACACGAAAACTCCATATGATGGACCTGAAGACTCTCGTAGAAAGAAGAAACAGCAAGAAAGATATCCCAGACCGAGTCGCACAATCCGTAGCACGAACATTATAATGTCGCCCGGGATGGATAACGAAGGTTTTCGCGACGAGGTCATGACAAACGGGATTGAATCCGGTGCAGAGTTGGGCGAAAATATCAGCCACGTGACTGTGGTTGGTGCAGGACCTGCAGGGCTGATGCTGGCGTGAGTTTGGCCATAAACGACCAGATGATTTTTGAAGGTTTATTTGTATTGACGAAGAATGCTAGATCAAATTTGGTTCGGTACGGGATTAAGACTACACTTGTCGACGATCGGCCTGATAAAACTTCCACTGGTAGGGCTGATGGTCTTCAACCGAAGACTATAGAGACTTTTAAGCAGCTGGGCTTGGCAGGACCACTCTTGCAAAAGGGCGCAAGGATATATGATATCTGTTTCTGGGTATGAAGATATTCCCCATCATCTCGTGACTAGTTTGCTCATGGAACCACAGAATGGAACAACATCTCATCCCCTGCATCGGATAGGCCGTGAAGTTCACTATCCTCCAGGAGTCGTTGATGTTCAAGATCCTTTCATCCTTTTAGTGCACCAGGGCATGGTTGAGGATGTCTTTCTCGACGATTTGAAGATTCGTGGCGTCGAAGTGGTTCGAAGCATGCCGTTTTCCCGCTATGTAGAGACTGAAGCAGGCGTCGAAGTTGAGTGTAATGACTTGGTGGCTGAAAAGCCGAAAGTCTTTACGTCGCAGTACGTCGTTGGATGTGATGGTGCCCATTCGAAAGTCCGGAAGTCTCTTCTTCATGCTCCTTATGAAGGCGAGCGGTCGAACTCGACCTGGGGGGTTCTCGACGGTTAGTGATCCCCCTTCGTATAGAAAGCGGCTCTCATGCTAAAGGTGATTCAGGTGTGGTTGAGACAGATTTCCCAGATCTGTGGAGTAAAGCTGTGATAAGCTCTGAGACGGAAGGCTCTATTCTCTGCATCCCTAGGGAAAAGAACATGACTCGGTTATATATTGAGCTTCACCCTGGCTCGGCGCCCATGTCGTCAGAAGCTGCGACTGAGGAGTTTGTCATGGAAAGAGCAAAGGCGATTATGCAACCTTTTCAATTATCCTGGAAATCTATAGGTAAATTGAGCTCCTCATTCCGTGGATATCCCACTTACATATCTAGAATGGTTCGGCATCTACAAGGTCGGGCAAAGGGTCGCCAAGAAATTCTCGAGTGAATCCGAGAAAATCTTTATCGCCGGAGACGTAAGTCACTTTTCACTCTCTCTTCCAGACCTCAGTACTGACACTATTCCAGGCAGCACACTCTCACTCTCCCAAAGCGGCCCAGGGAATGAACGTCAGTATGCACGACGCCTTCAACCTTTCTTGGAAACTGAATCTTGTAATCCGTGGTCTCGCGCATGAAAGTCTCCTCTCCACCTACGAGCAAGAGCGAAGGAAAATTGCCCAAGATCTGATTGACTTTGACTACGGCCACGCCAATGCCTTTGCAAGTGGTGACCCCAAAGCACTCGCAGAGAATTTCACGAGGAATATCCGCTTCATTTCTGGCGTAGGTGCCGAGTATGCTGAGAATGCACTGAACTTGCCTGAAAAGATACGGAGAGGCGCTCTTCAACCCGGATGCCTGATGGTCCCAGCGAGGTTAACACGATACATTGATGCCAATCCCGTCAACCTCCAACTAGAAATTCCCATGATAGGGCAATTCCGCATGTTCTTCTTCACCAACCATGTCAAGAAGACATCCAAGTTCCTCGAGACCGTATGTAATGAGATCTCTTCGTCGAGGACGGTCCTTGGAAGAGCAACGGCGGCCGCAAATGCATCGTACGAAACGAGATGCCAGCCTGCAACAGATATGGACTCATTCGTTCAACCGCAGCGATATGTGCCAGTATCTAAATTATGTACGTATGCGATAGTGACGACAATGCCGAAAGCGCGGGTCGAGATCGCGGATCTGCCTCAGCTATTGCAAGATAGCAGATGGACTTTCTATCTCGATAACCTGATGCGGATGCCGAGCGCGACGGAGAAATGGATCGGTCCATTAATGGATGGAGAGGTGGCGATAGTCAACATCAGACCGGATGGCTATGTAGGAAGTATTGGACGGTGGAATGCGTATACACCCGAATCTGGGACGGATGCTGTGAGCTGGCTGGATTCTTATTACGGGTCATTCTTGAAGGGGTGAATACCCACAGAGGAAAAGTAAGCAAAATAAACAGAATCTTGGAATTGTATATATAGGTAATGCCACGATGATTCAACTCGGCAGATTCGAGAAGGCCCAGCTGGTGGTGCAAAAGCGGTACCCTGTGACGACTAAAAGGGGAGGAATGACGGATGTAGGGTCCCTTTCAAAAAGAAGCTCTGCGCACTTACTCCTTAAGCTACTGTCGCTCAAAATTCGACAAGTAATTCACGTTAAAGACCCACTCTCTCTTCCTCTCTCTTTCTACCCTAGTTATATATACTCCACCTTTTCATACATTAGGATCTCCGTAAGCTTCCATACCACTCTACAAGACTACAACAGCAGCCAGCCTCACAGCACGATCTGTAGCCCTTGCATGCCTATCCAGTCATGAGTCCTCCTCCCTTCCACCCCTTCTAGACCTGCTATCAGGCTTATTAATGCCATAGTAAATCAACTTAGCAACTTCCAAGAACTTGCTAAAAAAGACTAGGAAAAGTTGCTTTCGTCCAACTTATACCCACCCACGATGATCTCTAGTTTCATAAATTTTGTATTTTTTTTGTTAAAAATCCCATTTACACTACTATCAATATATCATCTTTCGGGTTTTGCTGTTAATAGGATTCTTTGCTGTCACTTGTGTTGAAACTTTTCCTAGATACTTTAGATTGGCTTGTATCCAAAGAACTCTGAAATTGGCGCTGTAGTTTATTCAACGATATTGCAACTTACAAGTTAAGGTGTGAGATCCACTTCGTCGGAGTACTCCACTGTCTCCACGGTTCGCTAAACATTAATCTTTGGGCATATAGAATATCCCGCGCTTTACGTATTGCTGGTATGAAGAGGTAATGGTCAGGAGGAGGGTGCTTTTGTAAGTTTCGTCTTGTGGCAAGTAATAAGTCGGATTATGTCTGATCTGATCTGAATACTTGTGTACGTACTGCTTTCATTTTCAATCCCAATCGTCAGAGATGGTAGCTGTATAATTTTCTCCAATACATAGATATAGGTAGTAAACGTCTCACGATTTCAAACGTGACCATGCTGGCAAAGAAATATATCTTTTCCCGCTCTGGAGTCTAGTCTTAGCGGCCGATACGTACATAAGAGAAGTTATCAAATACAGTAGAAAGAAACAGTGCTATACCCAAATGAAACTCGTACCAGATAAGTGAATCCAAGCTCAATCTCCCACTTCCAATATCTCATTATAATAAAAAGCTTATAATCCCAAACAGCAAACCCAAGCCCACGATTTCACGAGCACGCAAACAAGAAACGGCGGCTAGACCAGATCTTGACTCCCCGCCCTCAGCCTTCATAAGACCATGCCAGCCAGTTACTCAGAAGATAGCACTGACCTTTCATCGTTCGACGAAATGAAAAGAAGTCAGTAAAGGCACCGAAGAGAAATTAAAGAAATCATTATTATCATCATCTTCCCCAATACTGTCACTCGTAAACTCACTACCATTTGGCTCGGAAGAGTGATGGTGTTATATTACTGTATACCTTCACTTAGATGCTAGAATATAGTCCACTAAGGATTGTAGCAGTAGGATTGGTATGGATGCTCTAGCTAGCTAGCTCTGATATCTGATGTATGGCTGAATATTATTGCCGCCTTTGAGGTCTACAGGGTAGGGTTTAGTGACTTGGAAGGAGAGAGGAGAGGAGAGAGTTTTAAAGCTTCGACATTCTAGGTAATTTCGAAGTCTTGTTCTCTTGTATTCCTCGCGCCCGTTCATCAAGGAGCGGAGAACCTGTGAAGGGTGTGCATTCGTCCTCTACACCTCTCTCACATAACCCTTATCAGTATGGAATACTCAAGAACAATGTAATATATCATGTTTATCCAAACTCTAGGAAGACATACAACTCCGGCTTTCGAAGCAGCCAAGGTGAGAAAGACACAGGCTAAACGCTATGGTATCTCCTTTCTCATTGTCAATGCGTCCCCTATTCATCCATCTATCCACCATTATACCAGAGAAACGAGGACATGGCGCGCACTGCATTCCATATCCGTGGTCCCTCTTCTAATCAATACAAACCCACCATTCCATTCCCTTCCATTTCAATCCAACTCTCAACACTCTCCAAATAATGCAAATCCGCCGTAATCCTTCCACCTCTTCACCTCCTACACAGCCCCCGGCCCCGACGTCTCAACCGCCCTCTTACTCTTCACTCCCCCAACCGTCCCTACAATAGTTCCCAGCCCAATAGTCCCGACCGCAGGCGTAGGACCCAAATCCCAAGCGCCCAACGCCGTCGTCGCAAAAGTCTGCACGTACAACTTCCACGTCGCGCTCGTCTCGCCGTTGATCGTGAATAAACTGCCCGCGATCGTGGAGATGGCGGCTTGGGATGCTACGGACGTGGTGGATACTACTCCGCCGCTGCTACTGCCGGCCTGTCGCTCTTTGAGCTCATTGTTGTATGCTGTATTGAGGTTTTGGAGGGGTGAGGGGAGGGCGTTGTGTTTTTCTTGTGGGTGTTCTAGGTTCGAGTGTTGCAGGGCGGAGATGAGGGCGGTGAGGATGAGGAGGATGAGTGGTTGGAGATGCATTTTGAAGTAGGTAATGTGCTTGGCGTGTTTGAATCCAGTTCGTTATCTGCTGTCCTTATGGCAGGTCGTAGATAGCAGGTTGATTGTTGCAGATGATCAATTGAGCTGCGTTTCCTTGGTAGTAGTACCCAATAATAGTTAAGCACAAGATGATTCCCGTCTGAAAACTCCCCCACCTCCGTTCTGCAATGGGTATATATGTTCAACCTAGGAGGTGGGTGTTTGCCGTTACTTGTTGGAGACTTTCAGGGGCTTCTGCTGGTACGAGCTATGATCCACTCCTACTCCCACTGTCTGTAACCTTCCTCGATTCGTTCTATGTACAAGCTTTCCCCTCTCCGATTTCTTATTTCGCAGGTCCGTCGGTTCTCGATGCTTTCGTTGTTAAATGGTCGTGGGTTTCGGCTTGAGAGTTTGCGTTTGAAGTTGGAGGAGAGTTACAATTAAACGTTGAAAGCAGCGGCGATCGTCTTAGAGCTTTTAATTTACGCCAATGTTTAACTGCCGGCATCAACCCGTGTTCCAGGTGCACCGTGAGCGTGCCAAAAAAAGATATTAGGTTTAGCTTATCTGCTGCAGTATCAGGAACGGAGAGTTGATTGGCTGGATTAGTTTATACGAAGACCTTCGTGTCCCACATTGGTGCCGGAGGGAAAGGGGCTTGAGGGTGTGGCTTGTGTGGCGTTCAACCTGCCTGAATTCAAACTTGGCTTGGAGCTTCATTTCTGGCTCTAATTCGATGCCGTGCAAGTAAAGGCACCTCTCGTTGTTCCTTAGCTCTACGATATCCCCTATTGTTATTGTATAGAGGAATACATATTTGCCAGTAAATCTGCTCAGTTTTTATTTGAGTCACAATGTGATTGCTAACTTGTGTTTAATAGCTCAAGGCCGCAGTCTACTTCAACCCATCGAAAAACGCAGAAGACTTTTCAACTTGCTAGCTTATATACTTCGTCTTTCGAACCCTACGCTCGAGCTCGACCAGCATACTAGTAATCAAAGCCATGCTCTCCGCACCTCCCAAATCAACTACAACTGGATCCCTCGAATCAAAAAATCTATTAACTTCACCTCTCTCCCTCTCCTTCTTCTCCCATGAACCTTTGCCTGCTGCGAGTGCAACGCAGAGAGTTTGAGGTCATGGCTCAATCGCGTAAAGTTTTCCGCTAATTGAAAACTACGCAGTCTTGAAATGAATTATTGCAACCGAGGCAATTGGTGTATCAAGTTGAAGTCTTAGGCCGAGAGCAAAGTTTATCAGACGCAAATCTGGATGCGAACTTCCTTCACCCGTGTGGTAAACTGCCTATTCCTAGTCCAGTCCCATTTACTGTATCCGGCAAGCTGCCGAGAGCACATTCACCTGTCTAGAAATCCTGCCTCTCGCGCAATGGATAGCAGCCCACAATATCTCTGTCCTCGGACCTTCTCCAGAAGATGCCTTTTCGCACGACGCTTTGCCACGGATGGTAGATGGTATTGACTTTGTCCAGAGAGTCTGGTCTGATCTATCTTAGCAGCCTAGGGAGAATCTCACCTCGCATCCTCTTTCTTTTCACTCAATCTCTCCTCTCTCTCTTTGCCCTTCTCAGCTCTATTCTCTCTCGTCGAAGAATCCCCCATCTCCATCCTCTCTTCCCACAATGGCTGCAGACCTTTCATGACTCTCGGTGTTTGTTTAAGCGCGTGTGCGTTTGCTCTGCGTGCTTTGAGCCAGGTATCACTGATCGGTGTTCCATCTGGTCCATGTAGTGTTTCTTCCTCCGGTGCCAGGATATCATCATTCTGCCATCTAATTTTCTCTGTCTCCCAGTCTCCTAAACCCTCAGACCAGTTCGAATCGGGGATAAGCTTTGAGAGAGATGCGGCTATATAAGAGGATTTGGGTGAGGCGGGTATGTAGGGTCCATGGAGGGGGTTCTTTTGTGTGGACGACAGGAAGGCGTTGTGGTCGTAGTTTGTTTCAGAGACCATCAATTCAAATAATTTTGAGTCCGATGACCCGTCTTCGGCGGAATTTGTAGCTTTTGTGTCCGAGGATTCGGTGACAAGACGGTAGCGTAGTGGGGATACGTTTTGTAGATCTTTTGCAGACGAGGGAGAGCCGTAGATGACAAGGAAAGCGTTGTGAACTGGGCGATGAGGATCATACTTTGGGCTGCTATTAGCTATAGCTTCGGTGGAGGAGATAAGAGGGATTGTACCTTGAGAGATTTGAACATAGTGACCTCGCCGAAACGTTCAATCACACGGAGCACCTCTCGTCGTTCGGGGAAAGTTCTAGGTGTTGGGTGAACCTTCAGATGAAGAGTCCGGGCTGTGAGTTTGCGAGCGCCAGAAGAGATTGAAGACGACATCTTAAAGCACAATCAAGGCGTGCAATCATAGAGCCAGCATTGTTGAGTGAGAGGTTTGGAATTAGCTATATGACTGGAGAGTTGAAGCTCTGCTCTTCATTTCTTGGGCGGCACATAGAGACATTTGTGGCAAGTCGCGGTCGCGGGTCTGGGTTGCTCCGCGCCCTTTTTCTTTTTCCTCGCACTGGGAAACAGAATCCTCAAGCTGGCAGGAAAACACTTGGGATACAAAGATCGATCACCTCAGTGGTCGTCTATACGAGGTCTTTATTTCTTACAAACGTTCTGTTTGAGTTTCCTCCCCAGGTTAGAATTCGTCTGCACAACAGGATACGCACACGGGATTCTGCGATTCCTGGATCTCAATTGCTAGAATTGAAAGGCCTATTGTGCCTTGTGATTCAATTGTTTCTCTATGTCATTTCTTTGCTAGGCTCAAATGCGTCGTGTATTTTCCGTCATCCCAAGATTCCTTACAATACTTTTCATATGCTTTTTACCCCAATTCTTTCCAGCCTGATGTATGTATCTATTTCTCTGGTGGCCTTTGTCCTACCACAAAATAGAACCAGTGATGGGCGAGTAACCTGTTATTTTTGACAGCATTTCTCATTTGGGCACCGAAAACTTGTACCTCTTCAGGCCGCCACTGTCTCGTGTTAGTCCATGAACTTGGAGGCATATTGTGTAACTTACGCCCAAATTGTTAATGAACCGTCTCTCGCAAAAGTCTTGGACTCCTTTCTCCAGACGCAACTGCTCCCAAAGTCCAACTTCCCTTTCCCAAGGGTCTTTTGACCATTTCCCTATTGTGCAGCAGACTTTTTTTTCAACCACGTTAATGAACCCCGCGCTCTCCAGACGTTCCTTAATGTATGGCCCAACATCGAAACTCATTCCTGCATTATTTCCGGCCTCGAGCATTGCCGTTCCCCATAGTTTATAAGGATGATCATGGCCAAGAGTCCCATAGAAAGACTCGAAGTACACGCCAGGCTCGGAACAATCTATCCACCCTCCTGGCTTTAGTGCCCTATATATCATGTCAATATCAGTGGCTGAGCGGTCGGGTAGAGTAAAAGTTGGCAGGTGATATACTTAAAACATTCGGCATAGAACTTCGGCCATTCCGGAACCGAACCGAGTAGTTCTCTCGCATGTATCAAGTCAAACTTGCTATAGTCTTGCCATTCCAAGTTGAAGTCGTCTAGTTCAAACCTGCAGTTTGGCGGAACCCAACTCGGTTGAATAGGGGAGACGTCGATTCCCTTGACGTCTGCTTCTGGATGTTTTTCTGCTACATCGCTACCATGTTTTAGCATCCATACAAATTCTCGCTTATGGAGAGGTGTACATTGCCCACATTCCCGTTCCTGTTCCCACATCAAGAATACGCTACCCCTGAAGTTAATTTCAACTACTATTTATTGGAGAACTGCATCATTAACCTGAGGATTGACCACTGGTGCTAGATATAGTTCCCCTTTCAGCATCAGACTCCAGAAGTGGTGGCTTGGTTGATCATGTCAGTCGTCATAATTTGTGAAGAGTTTGAAAACGAACCTAATGTCCTGCTGTTCTTTAGCATCCTCATCATTCGGGCCCCAATGATCTGTCGATCCTAGCTGTCATTAGTATCCAACTATGCACCGGTACTACTTAATCCTACCAAATGCATGGTAGGTTCTTCCATTCTCTTCTCGAAACTTCATTATGCTTGAGGTCATGGAAGCAGTATCCGTCATGTCTGATCGAGCGCTACCAAACGCAGAATCTCCGTCGTCATCATATTCTTCCTCATAGCTCTCATCCGCAACCGACGGCAAGGATGAAGACGAAGCCTGAAGTATATTAATATTTGGCTCTCAGATAGGCGTGCATGTACTCACCTCAGCTGTTTGATCAGTAACCGATTGTCCGATACTTCGCGGCGAAGATGAAGGATTTCGCTCTTTTGGCGATGTACTAGGCGGCATCGTTTCTGCGAGACTAACTTGATTGCAAATCTGTTGGAAAGGCCACGCTCGAGAATTAATGTTGCGTCAAAGTGCAATTGCATGCACTCTTGTTTTGTGCGGCCGCGCCTCTCTGAGTGCGACCGGAAGTCTAGCCCGAGAAGTGTATACCTCGGAGGCTCTTGAGGAAGTGTAGTGCATCGTTGTACCTTCATACTTTCAAATCCTGGGCAACATCATGATAGGTCATTTGCTTATCCTGCGAGCCTAAGAGTGGAATCAAAAACAGTCAATTGATCAAATATCCAGCATACCTGACTCACATATGGATATAGAGAGCCTTACATATGACACTCCTTACTTCTTTGCGCATTTACCCAAGCTTTAGAGTGTTTCCGGTACACCTCCCGTGTTGCGGCGTCGGCCCGTCGGATTCCCCACTGATGTGCATTCATTCCGGGGCCTCATAGGGTTGTTGCCATACTGTAGTCAAGCAGCGGGCTACTGGGAGATAATCCGTCCTGTACAATTACGTTGCATCCCAAGGTACTTCGTACTTTTCAATTCTCCATCGCCGTACTGTTCCGATTTCGTAGGGTACTCCGGCGGTATCCATCACGCAAGACCACAGCGGGGAGTATGTGTCCCGATACACCAATTCTGATTGGTACAACGGCCCGTCATCATATTCTCTTGATTATCACAAGTCTTTCATCAGTATGCCTGTAATTGGAAGATACCACTCCCTTCCCCGAGACCCATCACTGGGATTGAGGGAGCTCGGCTCATAGATATTATCAACAGTTGCTGGCATGATATGTGAGCTTGCAGGGACCAGACACACTACACCGCTGGGCCCGAATGGCACCTTCACCTCCAACTTGACACTCGTTCCTCTTCTCTGTTGGCATTTCGTGTTACCCTACCCTGCGTTTTGTGACCTTGAATTGAATACCCGGCTACCAGTTCAATTGCTGAATCAAGATGAATTCCCAAGCAGAGCCCCTTCGTGTGCTTATCATTGGAGCAGGCAAGTTTCCAAATACCGTACATTATTCAAACTAGTTTCTAAACGAGCTAGGATCTGCCGGCCTGCTCTTTGCCCAGGTGCTGAAGCAGGTACGATGACTGAGTAACTACCGGTATATAATTAATGATTGTAGGCTGGCATTGCCTGTACTGCCTTTGAGCAGGATACAAGTCTTCTCCAGCGGCCGAGAGACTGGAATTTCGGAATATACTGGGCACAATCGCGACTCGACGAGTGCCTTACCGATGACCTCAAAGCTCTTGTCCCAACCGTTCAAACTGACCCTAGCTATGTTGCCAATGAGAGCAGTATCCTGCCAGTCCATAATGGCGAAACAGGAGAGCTGTTGAAAAACCTGCCCGCACCGTGGAGTCTTCGTCTCAAGCGAAAGAAGCTGATCGAGATGCTGTCTAAGGATGTAGACATCAAGGTCAGCCCTTCACTTATCATTTCCTCGTAGTCTTCAAGATCTTGGCTAATTATAGAATGTTGTGAGTGGGGCAAACGTCTCAAGACAATCGAAACATGCGAGAACTCGGTCACGGCAACGTTCGAAGACGGCACGATTGAGACTGGTAACCTTCTAATCGGCTGTGAGGGGGCTCACTCATTGACCCGGGAGTATCTGCTGGGGAAGAAAGAAGCAGAATTACTGCTCTCGCCTTGTGTAGCCAGTGTTATCATCACGAAGATTAGTCGACAGGCCTCGGTTGATCTGAGAGCCCTGCATCCCCGTTACACGATCACATTTCATCCAAATGGAACTTTTACTTGGATGAGCAGTATGTATTCCCTCACATCATATGTCTCAATGCTCCTCAAGCTAGCTTACTGAGCTAATTATATGTTCAAGTCCATGACTGCTCATCATCTGACCCAGGTGAATGGACCTGGATGCTAATGCAAACCTGGCGCTCAGAAGAGGAGACCGGACTCAAGGGCGAAAACATCTTGCCTGCTATGTACGAGTGCGGCAAATCCTTTGGATACCCGTTCAATGAGGCTTTTGCTACAATTTCTAAGGGAACGCCGGTCTGGCATAATCGGTTGAGATATTGGCCCACCAAACCATGGGATTCGAAGGGCGGCTTGATAAGTTTGGCGGGGGATGCGGCGCATCCAATGACTTTCCGTGAGTTGTCTTTCCCCATCCAGGCTCTTCACTTGACCCTGTTTATTCCTTCTCAAACCACTATTTTGTTAAGAGGACCAGCAAGACATCTAACCAAAAGTAACAGATCGCGGACAGGGCCTTAACAACGCCATCACAGATGCCGCGGACTTTCTCGTTCATCTCCGCGCCATGAAATCTCACACTTCGAGTGAACTCGCCGCTGCAGTCCACAGATACGAGAAAGAGCTTTGGCCGAGAGGCCATGAAGCAGTGCTGGCGAGCCATGAGAATACAAATGCGGTGCATGATTGGAAGACGATGATGCAAAGTCCTTTGTTCACTAGTGGACTGGCGAAAGAGGGCGATGCGAAAGAAGGGGAGGGTGAGAAGAAAGTTGATGAAATTGTAGAAGAATTAGCTAATGCTGAATGAATTGGAGGCAGTAGCGACGTTTAGAAGGCGTTCCTTAATTTGAATACTTGATTCTAGTCACACGCAAGATATCAAGAGATTTCGAATATAGAACGAAACTTAACAGCAAGTTGGTTTTCGTTACCGCATCATTGATAAGCCACACCAAACGTTACTGTATTTACTCGCTTAGCATAATACCCCTCTTTCCCCCTTTCCCCCTAACCCCTCAATCCTCCCCAAAATCTCAAAACAGCCCGAACAAAAAACCCCTCTAATTCCTTCTCATTACAATCAATACAAATTAATCCTACTAATACACTCAGGAATCAGCGTATGTAAAACTTAACGTCAACGAGAACGGAAAAGCTAGCCCCTAGCCCATAGGGGAGTCTTTTTAGGGCTGTTGTGGATCGGAGTGGGTCTAGTTTGTTATGGTTACATATTTGAGAGATTGAGAGGTTGTTGGTGATGAATGATGAATGATGGATTTAGAGTTTTGTTGGAAGAAGGGGAAGAAGGGGAAGAGGGAAGAAGGAAGAGAGAGAGAGGGGAGATTATTTTGTGGATGATGTGATTATTATGAAATGAGATGAGATGAGATGAGGTAAGTTAGGGAAAGGGTAGTAATTTCATATATATGTACAGAGGCATAGAATGAGGGTTTTCAAAGAGGCTCGTCAATTTTCCCTTCGGCCCACATGATATTAACAATAGTCAAATGATCGAATTAATCCGGGCAACTTTCTAGCAGCATTCATTCATGGTTCATAAATTTAACCAAAACTTGACTGATCACATAATAACTCAAAAAAAAATTCCCATAAAATTGCCACGGACATATATTAAACTGGATCCCTCTCATTAACATTCCCATTCCTCCGCCTGAACCGACACGACAGAGGTACTTTGTTTTCCAAATTCACGCTCTCACTCGTGCTATCATCACCACCACTGCCTAACGGCAATCCAGTCAAAATATTCGCTGTCAAAACCCTCTCCTCATTGTTAACCTCTTCCCTTATGCTCGGGATCGTAGCCCCTCCTGTACCCTCGCTTCTACCATGACTTCTTTCCTCCGCCCACAACCTCTCTCTCTCAATCGCCTTTGCTTTGTCCCACCCATTCATCATAATGCGCCTCTCTTTCCTCCCATAAATTCGATTGACAACCTCATTTCTCAACCCATAGATCCCATCACTCTTTGGGTATCCACACCTTCCCTTCTGCTCCGTTTATCGGTTGTCTTCATGGAGAACTGCCAGAGACGTCGCAAATAGGAGTATTCGAAAATGAAGGCCCATGTCACAGATCCAAGGAAGTAGAGGAGCGAGCGAATGATAACACTGAAAGCGAGAGCGAGCGAGATCAGGATTACGCCGACGTAAATGGGGACTTAAAGGATGTGATTAGTCTCGTCAATATGCGCATGCGGCATGTAGAGAAAATAAGGGAACGAACAAAGCAACTTAAACATCTGTCTCAGACTCATCGAATTGTTTCCTTCAGCATCTGTAAATTCATTCGCGTTCATGCCAAATACGGAACTCATGAAAGATAGGGGCAGGAAAATAATAGTAACGATTGTGAAGAGCATAATAGACCGGCCTTGAGTGACGCTTTCGTCTGCTCGTTTTACGGCGTATTTGGCTTCGATGATGCTTGCCTGTTGCTGTTTGAGATCAAGGAGGTCCTTGAGCTGTGCGTTTTGTAATATGTTAGACTACTACTAGTCCTTCCGTACTAGTAGTATTGCAGAAGATGAACTAACCGACAAAGAAACATATGAAGCGCTATCTTCCAATTTCTGCAGCTCAGCTCGGCGATTAAGAATCTCCCGCCCAGCATCTTTTGCGATCTGAACTGTGCTTTCTGAAACTGACATCGAGAAAATGGGGTTTGAAGTCTGGCTACTGACACCTGTATGTCCTGGTAGTCCGTTTACCAAAGATGACCTATTTCGCTTAGTTGCTTCGTCAAGGTCTTCGATGGGAACTGCCGCCATTCCTTTCTGGGAAAAAATTGCCTCACCCTGTATCTCTATAGCGTGGGCTGACGGCTTGTCAGCCACTGTGGTATTTTGTGTATCTAATGCAGCAGCAGTGTGGATAGTATTTGTTTCCGACGTTTCCGTAGTATACGTAGCCGCTTTGTCCAACTTCGGTACCACTTGCTTAGAAGGCAGGCACTCTAACAGTTTCTTAACCTCAATCATGACATCTAGCATTTTTTCTTGTCATTACTTTTCTTCGCTGCCTCTTTCTCATGCAAGTTCTGTAGATGCATGGTAAATTGCTCCAAAAAATGATGTTGGTCGGTGAATACATGTGCCATCATCCGTAGCTCCTCAATAATATCGTGGGTCTCACGTAGTAGCTCTCCTTCGGGGTTGATATTGAGGTAGTGTCTTGCTGTAGCTTCAAAGTCCGCTTGTTGGTAGTCGCCGGAGTTTGATTTGTTGAGTTGCCGCCAAAATGTTTCCAATACGATACATTCCATCCCTGACTTCAGCATGCTTAGCTCTATGATCGACTCTGGTTCGGAGAGAATGTACAACGTGGTTCAAGGCATCGGAAAATATATCGAAAAGCTCAGGTCGCTCGTCAACTGGTTTTGATCTGTCAAAGAAGACAGTCGAACATTGATTCATGATCAGCGATGCCATGTCATAGGCTGATTATATTTCGCCTTCGCGCAGATTGTCGAGACGAGCTCGGATACCTTTGTGGCCAGACCAATCTGGTTTATTTCGTATCCATCGTCTTGGAAAGCTCGATATTGTAGTGTCTATTAATGTGTCAGTTCTCGATCGACGATCAGTATTATGCTGTGGAAGATAACTTGCTATCGTCAAGGATATAGAGCCATAGCTGATCAACTATGATAACGCGGGAAGTTCTCAGGGTATTCTTTCTACGTTTGGTCTCGCGATATACCACCTGATCCTCGTCTCTACCATCCGTTTTCTGAAGATTCCAATAGTAAGACTGGTCCAATGTTCGCCGCGCATATAATAGAGGATTCTTGTGAAGATGATCGCACAATATTCTGACATCAGGCTCAATGTCCTCGTAAACCCTGGTAATCTGCAACAGCTAGATCGATATCGGAATCTCGACATGAGCATTTCCATTTCCGACTTTGGACCGGAGCAGTGCTGCTTTAGCCTGAGCTGTGAGTAAGGGGTGACCCGTTTGGGCTTAGTATTCTCGCTAAATCCTCTCCCGTCAGACAACGTCCGTGGCTAGACACTCTCCACTTCCTGTCTTCCTACCTAGGCAACCTTTTACTTTATCTTGGTTCTCATATCGCCCTCGCCCGCTTGAGCTGTCAAGTTTTTGAACGCATGTTTAGAAGAGGATGTACAAAGACCGGCAAAATTTCGACAATGTCGCGTGGGACAAGAATGACAATGCCGAGGAGAAGTCCCAAATGCGACTTCGAAGGAAAGACGCCTGTCGCCAGGTCGAAAGCCTCGTCGAGCAGAAATGCGGCAAAACTGCTACACTAGTATCACCACTAGTCATCGGTGGTCTAAACATCCATTACAGGATCCATCTCGAAGGCGAAGACTCCTCCTCTGATGTTATAGTACGGCTGCCCTGGCCCTACGCAACCTGCTTCCCTGGAGAAAAAGTCATCTACGAGGCGGCGACGGCGGAATATTTGAGACTGAATACGCATATCCCTGCTGCCCAAGTACTATATTATGGTCGGGATTCTAATATCGGGCCGTTCCTTATCCTGCGCCGGATCGAACACCGAGGCGATATGACGGACGCTCTCGCCGTTCCTGGTCTAGATCCCAACCTGACTCCCGTTTTGAACTTGGAGCTTCCCGAGAGCAAGCTCCGAAGTTTGTGGCGAAATATCGCGTCGTTCTTACTAGAGATAGTGAAACCTACCTTCCCTCTCATCGGCTCGTTGGTCGAGGTTGACGGATTCTTCCATATTGCCGCTCGACCTCTTACTCAAAACATGAGCAGCATGACCCAGCTCGCTCATATTCCCCCATCTATCCTTCCTCTGGAGAACGAGACCTTTGCAACAGCCGACGAATGGTACGAAGAATTAGCTAATATGCACCTAGCACAACTTATTTTTCAACACAACGACCTTGTCTCGTCCGAGGACGACTGTCGGAACAAGTATGTCGCTCGTCAGCTATTCCGAAGACTGGCTAAACAAGGTCAGCTATCAACATTCGGATTCGTCCAAGACGATTGGTCCGCCTGTGTCAAGACGATGCATCCAAAATGTCCGGCTCCAGACAAATCGGGTCCCTTCCGCCTTTGGTGCGATGACTTTAGACCGGTTAATGTCCTCCTAGGCCCAGACGACGACGTGGCTGCCGTAATTGACTAGGAGTTCACATATGCTACACCTATACAGTTTATCCTCGACCCTCCTTGGTGGTTACTATTCGAAACACCAGAAATGTGGCCTTCTGGTATCGAGGAGTGGAGCAAGGCGTACGAACCATGTTTGAAGATATGTTTAGAGGCGATGGAGGAGGAGGAAAAGGGAGCTGAGTTTCTCTACGGCCTGCCGCTCTCAGTGCATATGCAAGAGAGCTGGAATATAGGCCGCTTCTGGCTTAATTACGCAGCTAGAAAGAGCTGGGTGTTTGATGCTGTCTTCTGGACGTATTTGGACGAGCGGTTTTTTGGCAAGCGGAATAGAGAAGTTCTTGATAAGGACTTGTGGAAGACACGACTGCATCTCTTAAGGGAGAAGGAGCGACAAGCTATGGAGCCGTTTGTACAGCAGAAGATGGAGGCGTCTCAGGAACGAACCTTGGTAGAGTGGGAGTCAGCCGAGGTAAAGCAGCGTTTATCAGAGCTGTTGTTTGATTAACTGCCTGCCAAGCAGTCGCCCGGGCAGCACATGCCTTGGCGTCCCAAAAATTGGCTGTGACATCCTACTTCGTAGGTAATAATCCAACATTTTCTGTTTGTGCTTCCCAGAATGGTCTAATCCTAAGAAGGGTGAAAGTCGTCAAACTTCGACGTCTGCCACCTCATTTTTTGGTGGAACATTCGAGAGATGAACAGACATAGAATATGGACTAACATGTATGAATTGTTCTCATTTAAAAATCGTCATTGGCTTGGGTAAGATTCGAAACTGACGCACAGGGGGGTTCTTCTGAATACATGCGATCTTATATGTAGCCATCTGGTGTTTGGGCTAGATATTGACGCTCCTCACTGCCTTTGCTCTCGTTTCGGTGGGTTCGTGAGGTGGTAGTAGGAGAGGCATCGTCACATTTTGTTATATAAAGATTATGATAAATGTCCATATGTCTATCCGTTCCCTAAAGTGGGCTATGAAGACCGAACCCGCAAGGCTAACGGAGGTTCTCCTTAGATTCCAATATCTTGCCTTCTCCAAGGCCGACCAATAAGCAAGGAAGTAGGCGTAGCTTGGATCTTCGAGATTCCTACTGACGCACTCCACTTGTCACAACATGTTACATGCACCTTCCCTTGCATAGGGACCTTTTCGAAATCCGCTAACTATCTATTATATAATAATAGGAATACATAAATTAATCTCTGGCTATTATTCCTATTTCAAATATTCCGATTTTGCGGAAATTGCCGTGTACGACACCCACACACTATGGAACACCATAGGCCCTTGACGACAAACACATTCATCGCTCTCTGTAGAACTCGATATTTCTCGAGTCCTACCCTCTGCGACAGGCTTCTGAGTTTATTAACTCGAGCAAGTAAGCAACCTAGAGCAGGGAATGTATCTATTCTTATATACAGTAGATTCCCGGCCTTATAATTAGCTTGGAATATGTACTATTTCATGTCCCCAATTTGTCCAATCTCCGGAAAAGTTCATGTACCACTAGTAACCATTCACAACCTTCACATCATTTCGTCATCTTACTCTTATTAGCCACTTTACTTCGTAAGATAACGCCATAAAATCAATTTACCTTGATTTTAGTACTGGATCTACTAAAATCTATACTGAAACTGGTCGCTAGGAATTATTACAGTGCAATAGAGTACAAGCTAAACAATTTTTGATTACCACGCATACTTAGACAGTAAGCATATATTCTCTTACAAATATAAATTTTATCAGTACATGACAGTACATCACATTGTTGATACTTAACCGAAGTTACCAAACGGCTTTCCTACATTGGAACTGGGTCACAAAATTAACATCCATAAAGGCATGATGAATAGTTTGAAGAAGTTTATTTATCCCTAGCAATTGTACCAAGGTTCTTCTTTCTAACAGACACAGAGGCAGAAGAGTAGCAGGTTTCTAGTTCGTGCCAACGGGAGATCTGCAAATTGCGTGCTAGACTAGTACAAGCAAATGATTGCCCAGGAGATACAAACATGCATTCCAGTCCTTCATTCATGTGACTAGCCAGCGACTTCTTCGCACCCATGAGACCCAGAGTCAAGACCGCAATCTCCAGAAGTTCGCCCAAGTAGTCTCTTTGCTCTTGTGAGAGACTTTGTCGGACCTGTCTACCACCACCGGAAATAGGGTTGTTGCGGGAGGGAACTACAATGTTGATTGCAGCATGGCTGGAAGCGGGAATTTCGTAGAGGTAATCGGGGGCGTTGTAGGCCGGGTATGTTTTAAGCGCAGGCAAGAACATTCTTTCTGGTTCGGCTTGGAAGGCGTCAAAGATGGAGTTCAGGGACACGATCATCGGCAGGTGCAGAGGCTTGAAGCTGTCCGGATGCTACATAAGGGTCGACTGGGAACGCATCTTAACGTGCCTCGAACCGTCCAGGGCTTGGATAGTTCGAGGTGAGCTCGCCAGCCTTGACTGTTCTCAAGACATGCTCCTCACACTCTGCCTTTAAATAGTAGTCAGTATTCGGTTAGGAGAGAACTGTTTCGAAGATTCACCTCGTTGACGTCGGTCTTCTCATAAACACCCAGGTTGAAAACCTAAAATCTGTTAGTATAAAAGGTCAAAAAAATCTTGAGTATAGTCACGAACCACGTATTCAGGAGCGTCCGACAAAGCAGCGAACTCAGCGACCTCCTGTTCTCCGGGAGTGCGCGCAACAACATTCTCCTTGTCATCCTCCTCGATGGCCTATTATTAAACAGTACTTAGTAAAAACGTTTCGCAAAAGGTTGTGGCAAACTTGAGAATAGTAAACACTTACTGTGTTGGTAAAAACCTGGCGATACAGCTTGCCACGGTATACCTAGAGTTTGTTAGCCAAAGGACGAGACACCAGAGCTAAACTACTTACGAGAACGTCAGGATGGCCGTACTGCGCATCAAAGACACGATCAGTTCTGGCTCTTGGTTGGCTCATTTTGGATGCAGCTGGTGCTTTACCAGAAGAGTGTGTTGTCTGTATGTAAAAAGCAGTTCTAGACTTGAGCGAGACGAAGCTTTTATAGGCCCTGAGAAATCACAGCTCGGACCATGGAAGGAATTCAAAACTACGCTAAGACTACAAACGCATTCAGCATTCACGCCGAAGATGCCTGATTTCTGCACAAATTTGTTCTAAGCCATGCCATTTACAGTTCGGTCGATCTTCGGAACAGTATATGTGGATCCTTTGCTGTCTTTTGTGAATGAATATAGTAATCATTGACTGTCTTTACGTCATTGGTACTGCTTTGTCTGTTATCCTTCTAAGATTGACTCGGCTGCAATTGCTTATCTGCAAGAAAAATTGAATATCATTGACGCCACAGCTCGCAACATCTTAGGCATATCTCAACACTTCATAATCACAATCTGTAACCCATGTACACTCCTGACAGGAGTCCGATGGAGCCTGTAAAGTGTATGTATGGGTATATATAGTACGTCTGATTGTAGGAAGAAGCTATAGAGGTAGGAAAGCTGTATATATATAGGCAAGGTCATGTGCTCCTGCCTCAGGCTGTGACACAATCATAGGTGCAAGCTTTTGAGATTGATTTGATTGCAATTTGTCATCCGCAAGACATCGAGATCACAGGATTCATAGCCAGGTGTGTATATGTTTGATTTCGCTTGTTTGATGTGTTGCGTCCTACCTCACTAGGCCGATATCTCATTGGGTGATTGCCTATCACATGTGACCTTATGAGAAGAATGATCTTGGTTTGCGAAAGTTTACTTCATGGTAATCACGGTATAATTTTATACACACATCTAGTATGGTGATTCCTGCTATAACAAAAATGATAGCATTAATTGTAAAATGCCTTACAATTTACAAAGAATGTATAAAATGTCTATTTACTGCTTACAAAATCTAAATTCATTACAAACCTGAATCTTAAGACTCTGTGATATTCATTAATAATAGACCTATGGACCCTTGGACATACGAAGTGAAAGATGATGCATTCCCAAAGTCCAAGTAATGAATCCTCGGTTTGCCTCGCATGTTCACAATACTTTACCACCTAAAGTGAACAGAAGCTTACATGCCTTGAACTTCCACATTAGGATAAGTTAAGTAGGATTCTATTTGGGAGCAAGTTTAACGTGGATCCACAAACTTCTAGCTGCTCGGTCTTGTGTTTTAATTTGTCTGCCCAACTTGCAACTACTGTTGCCCTTACACCGGACCAAGCGCGTTCGAGATTCCAGGTCTATAAACAAAGTGTAATCTAACAGTAGCCGATAAACAGGCTTTTGGTACCCTCTACCCTGGCTCTCAGATAGTCATTTCAGCCACTTTGTAGCTCCTCATCCATATGCCAAATGTCCGCCAATTTCCATTATAGGCTTTCAACTTCAACACAACAAACACTGCAAAAATCTCATTAGCCCCAACATTTCTGCTGCATACAGTCTCTACGGTTTCTTTACCCAAAACACTTACCTCCAGACACCTTTACATCCATATTAGTAACTTGACAATCAAGGATACTCTCTTCAGGATAACACGCTTATCTAACACATATTGTCCATCGAGGAAGCTCATAAGGGAGCAGGAATGGCAACGAAGGGAACGGGGAATCGGGGACGACAACGAATGGAACAACAAGGCCAGCAGATCCGGTAGGAAGAGCGGCAGCTCCATCCCCTTTTCCTGGTTCTCCTGGGAACTCTAGATGGCGTTTGAATTAAAGTACTAAGTACAAGGCAACAGGTTTTCGACTTAATCACTACCCTTCGTTAAAAGGAGCCGAACAGCAGTGCATAACCTGGCGACCTCCTGGTGTATTTACCAGCGGTTTCTCAAGCGAGCAGGAGAGCATGATATACGTTCTTGGTACTAGGACCAGACAGTGCCAACACCAAGCGCTGAGAGAGAATGAGGGCAGCGGCGTGATGACAGTGCTGGTGGTGGAGTATTAGGGGGCGAGAGGGTACGTCGGGAGCTCCCAGCAGTCGTCTTTGTAAGAACATGAACTCCCATGCTATCTCAAGATCATTGAACCCTAGTTGCAGACACTTTGGGAATTTTCCTCATTTTGGTCTTCTCGACTTGCCTAAATTGTACAACAAGGTCCTGTCCTATACCACCAGACTTCGAGGATTATAGTAAGCGTTGTCCAGCAATGCATTACGCTGTTTAGCTTTTCACAAGCAGTGCTACCATCTTCCAAAAGGCACATGTCTGCAGCTATTACCATGGTCAAGTTACCTACTGTCGATAGAAATGATCCCGAAATTCCGAATTTTATATAGTCAAGAAGTGTGACTAAAGGGTAGTAGGTACCGTCGTCATTGATAGTATATTCTTGCTATAATTCAAGGCAAGTAAGATTGATTTTGTATCTGATAAATCCTAGCTAAATAAGCGTGCAGTCTTCGAGAATATAGGAGATGGTTTGGTAAGTAGCTGTGTGGTGTCAAATCCTCTGATTGCGATCTATGCCTCTCATAGAACTTTCTCTCTTTTGATCTCTTGCCAGTCGTGCAGACAACAAAATACGAGTCCAATTTCAGTCATCTCCAATTCGCCTAAGCATCTCCATCTCCGTGTAATTCCGAGTATGTATATACTCAGGACTTAGCTATAGACTTGCACCAAAAAGCAAGTTAGTAACTGCCCTCTTCCCAAAGGATCGATGAAGAGGAATACGCAGGACTTGGTCTGCAATCAAAGCAAATATCCCATTTAGTCAAGATTTGTCTCTCAGTCTAGCTCCGTGAGTAGGATAGCCTGGTTCCATTACACTAATTAACATCTGTACTATTAATTCACCAGCAACCCGGAGGCCCTAGCCCATGCAGTAGGCATAGCCCAATTTTTCCGTCCACAAAAAATAGTCAGACGAGCGGTACGGTATATTCGCCTTACGGTAGAATATCTGATATAATCAATAGGCACCTGGGGAGAGGGGAATATCAGTTCGACCCTCTAATTCCGACCAGTTCGCTTAATTTGCCTTAATTCACACCGAACTCCCTTTAAGCTTCAATGGCTCTTTTATTCTTTCTATTTAATCATTTAAATAAGATAATCTAAAGGTGCTGCTAGTAATACCAATCCAAGTACAGACTCAAACTGGGGCTTTATACAGAATGGCAGACTGAGTTGCTTCTCTGGATTTCCGATTATACAAATATCAATTTAAAGCTAGAGAAAGAAAAAGAGGTTCTCAGGGTACGTAATAAAGAAATACCTAATGTTTAAATACAAAATACGATGCGTTTCAGCCTTCTCTTCAGCTGGGGCCGCTAGCTGACTTGCTCTTCCTTTCTCTCCAACTTGTGCTCCGTGTGTTTGCCAAGAAGTGAGCCAAGAGCCAAGAGACGGACCAAGAGCTCGGAATATATAAGCTTGAGGCTGCGCTGCCCACCTAACGCGCACGCCATCTCTCCCCCGCAAAGCTTGGTAGCACGACATCCGAAGAAAAGGAGAAAAGAAAAAAGGAAAGAGAAAAAGAAACAAGAAGAACGGGCTTTCGAGATCCATCGATGTGTAAGCCTTTTATTGATTATTTACATTTTTCTTCTGTTGACTATAAATATCCTCTATCCCTGGCCCAGCTCTAGACCTCCCCCACTCTCACTTTCATTTACATGGAGCTAGGAGGATATTATCAGGCGAAGCGAAGGGCCGAAGCGAAGATAGACGGACAGGGGTCCGTATTTTTAAATTTTATGCTTGCTACTGTACAGAACAGTACTTATCGTGATAATTGATTCTGAAGTGGAGTCGCGTGGAGAGAAAGATATACAGTAGATGGGATATCTGCATTTTTCGTTCGTTTCTTGTTATGATTTTTTTTGAGAGGATTCGAAGCACGTGGAAGAATCCTTGTTGTTGGAGAGGATCTTTCTTTCTTTCTGACCGCCGTGATACAGTGAGTAAGCTGTCTGCTCGGTAAGATAGATGACCAAGGGGAGAGTCCGTAAACCCTGGATCTCGGACTGAAGAAGACGAAAAAGGGAGAGAGAGAAAATAAACAGATCACTTCTTCTAGGAGATGGTGAATGCTCATGGAGAGCGATAAGGAGAGAGATAAAGAGAAAGTTTGTGTAGCGCGCTGGCACTTCTCTCTCTCTCTCTCTCTCTCTCTCTCTCCAGCCTCTCGTGTTTCACAATCCGAATTCAAATTAGCCGCGAGCGAGCAAAGAAGTAGCTCCTCAGATTTACAGTTTACAACTGTACCGGGACGACCTACTCACTGAACGAAACTAAACAACTAGGAGATTAGGGATACGCTTCGGGGTGGGTAGTAAATAGATCTAATAATAAAAGATACCTGCATGATATGCAGCCTCAGGGGTGGGATGAGAGGGCGGGCGGGTAACGATGAACTTATACTGTATGGCGTGGTATGGTATTATGTATTGCACAGGCGCAGACGTCTCGAGAATGGGATGAAAAAGACGACGATCGATATCGCTGGCGTCGGAGATCCCAAGGAATTGCCGTTGTGGTGCCGGTCATGTATGCACCTTAAATGTCCTGGCCCTGTGCACGTGCATCGCACTGATCGAAGTGTTGTACAATGGGGTGAATCCACTGTATCATCACAAAATTGATGGATCTCTGGGAGATGGAAGCACATCAATCAATCCCTCCATCAAATCATGAACTCCGCCGTTATCTATTGTAGCATGCGTCAGGATTTACAGTTTTGATGTTGGTGTTGGTAAACGCTGCACGGACGAAGCGAGGGGAGGGTCGTCGATGATGCGCGCGGTGCAACCATTGGGGATGTCACTCCTGACCAGTCCCCCATTTATTATCACAGAAGATAATAATCATCTTTTTCCTTTTGGTATCGAGAATGGTGGGATGGGATGCTCAATTAGGCAGGAGGATATTCCCCGCGCAGCAGAATCATCGTTTGCATATCCATGGCCACCGAAAGGCATCCATCTAGATGGCCGACGCTGCATGATCACCGGCCTCTCATTTGATGCCTCTTCAATCAATCCCCCCTGCTAGGAAGTTGCCTCAAGTTTGACCTTGTGTCAAGATATTTATATCGCTTGGCCCCCCTCCTACGAGTTGCAACAGTCAAGTCTCAAGATCCTTCTTGCATTTGCGTCAGCAATCATGGGTATGTTTACTTCCAAATCAATATTCTTTGCAACCTCGTGAAAATCGTGTGAGAAAGTATGCTAACGATTGATCTTACCAGCGGAACCAAAGACAGCCGATGCACAATTTATGATTGGCAATGATGCTCATTTGGCCATTGACGAACCGGGTGCGGTGGTTCACAGCGACACCAAACGCCTGTCTGTCATTGAGGCCTTAGAGCACGATTATGATGGGAAACCCACCGAAGAAGAACTTCGCACTCTTCGAAGAGTAGCTGGTAACATTCCGGCTACCGCTTTCTACCTTTGCTTTGCCGAGTTCTGCGAACGTGGATCCTACTATAGCGCCGTCGGTGTCATTTCTAACTTCGTCAACCGAAGGCTTCCGGTGGGTGGAAATGGCTACGGAGCTCCCGCGAAAGGCACCCAAGAAACTGCTGGAGCCTTGGGACTCGGTACTGTCAAGGCCACCGCCGTCAGTCAGTCGTTCAAAATGCTGGTGTACTGTCTCCCTGTCCTTTTTGGATACATTGCCGATACTTATACCGGTCGCTTCAAACTCATCTGCTGCGGAGTTGTTGTCTTCGGCGTTGCCCATGCCCTCATGGTCGCATCTGGTGCCCCTGCTCTACTTCAGCACGGTCACTCGGCTGCCATCTATATGATTTCGTTGTACGTTCTTGCCATTGGCGCTGGTAAGAACAAGATCCCTTCCGGTTCCATTTTGGATGAAATTAACAGATCGTCTTAGCCATGTTTAAACCTAACATATCACCCATCCTTCTCGACCAGGTCAAGGACACGCAGCCCACTATCAAAGTTCTCGAGGACGGAGAACGAGTCATCGTTGACCCTGCGTCAACAACGGAGCGTGTGGTGCTCTGGTTCTACATGCTGATCAACGTCGGTGGCTTCTTGGGTGTGCCCTCAAGTTACCTCGCAAAGGATGTCGGATGGATGGCTACCTTTGCCCTCCCTATGGGAATCTATATTCCTCTGCCATTTGTCCTCTGGTTCCTACACAAGCGACTCACCCTGTACCCGCCAGGAGGAAGCGATCTGTACAACTGCTTCAAAGTCCTCGGCATCTGCTTGAAAACAAATTTCCATCGATTCGGACGCCATGGATTCTGGGAGGCCGCCAAGCCATCCGTTCTCGCAGCACGGGGTGATACTAGAGTCGTTCCCTGGAACGACCAGTTCGTCGAAGATGTCCGTCGAACATTCCAAGCAACCGGAATGTTCTGTTTCTTCCCCATCCAATACCTCAACGATAACGGTCTCGGTATCTCGGCTGACGCTATGTCCACGATGTTAACCACCAACGGTGTGCCCAACGATCTTATTGGCAACTTCAACTCGCTTTCTATCATCATCTTCATCCCAATCTTGAACTACGGTATTTACCCCTGGCTGCGCAGAAAGCGTATTCACTTCGGCCCCGCCGCTCGTATCACATTCGGTCTCTTCCTGTCCTCAATTGGCGGTGTCGGCTACACTTTGCTGAATTATTATGCATACAAGCTCGGTCCCTGCGGAGAATACGGTTCCAGTGCCACCTGCGTTGATGCCAATGGTGTCTCCTTGGTCGCCCCTATCAGTATTTGGTGGATGGCCATTCCATACACGTTAGGTGGCATATCTGAGCTGTTCGTTGCGGTTCCAGCCTACGGTCTCGCGTACTCGCGCGCACCCAAGAACATGCGAGGTCTGGTCACTGCCCTGAACCTCTTCAGTACTGGCGTTGCGTATGCGTTAGGTCTTGCCTTCGCCGGCCTCATCAAGGACCCATATCTTACGTGGGATCTCGGAGGACCCACGGTCGTGGGTTTCGTGGCTACTGTTGTCTTCTGGTTCCTCTTCAGGCACATCGACAAAGAAGAGTGGGTCGTAAGCACCAATGACGATTATCATCTTCAGCATCAATCGTCTGGCAGCTCGGTGCAGGAGCAGAGTGAGAAACAAGCTGTGGAAGCGGTGACTAAGGTTTAGAAGGCCAGTTCTGTGTATTTGCTTAGAAGGGTAGCGTTGTGAGAGAATGGCCTGCGCCATGTAGAGGAAGGGACATGCCAATAGATGAAGGGATGAAATCGAGCGCAAGTGGTCGTACCCTATACCCAGAAATGATACCAAGCACTTTTTTCCAAACATTTTTGTCGATCATATTGCACTCTTTCCTTCTTCTCCTTGTTCCTTTTGACTTGAGCAGCTGTCCAGATAAACAATCCAAGAAATTCCCAGAGAGTCGCTTCCCAGACTCCAAGCTCCCAGTCTTTCCTAGATGCAGAACTTTACCCTACTCGCAAGATCACTAGCTTCCCGCATCCTGGACTTGGACTTAAGCTTTGTCAGTTTGTCTTGTGGGTGTGTGAGGATCTCCTCATCTAAAAGATCGTGCGTTTTAGCTTCGAAGTAAAGAGCTTACGCCTTGGGAATGATAATCGAACACAGTGCAGGGATCTGGTTATAAGTTTTAGTGGAATATGAATTGTTCCGAAGTAGCAGGGAAGAGAGGAGAACACATGGTGTGTCGCTGCCACGGCTTACTGTATGATGAATAAGCCAGGTGCCACGTGACATGACATATATCAGGTGTGCATCACATTATCGCCGAATATCTGACTTCGATATCGGAGAAAAAATATTAAGAGCAGCCTTGTATTAGGGCTATGTAGTCGAAGGAATATTTCTATTTCCAATCTCTCTTTCATTATAGATTTAGTCACATGCTGCGCTTCCTGTATTTACGCTGCTCCAACAACCCTTTCTTTACTGATCCACAACACCTTTATATTTACATACTATGAACCTTTGAATTCCTCGTCCATTTCCTAAACGTCTTACCATAGAACCAGAAGATGATTCCAGAACAACAGAAGAGGGTTATCAGACTCATGTTAGTCATGATAGGTGGGATGTATCCACTCTTTTCAATCCACGGAGTGATGAACTTGGAGAAGCCATAACCCCAAACGTTTTTGTTGACGGTGATAGATACGAAGATTGAGCCGGCGACAGGTTTATATGAATCGACCGAATACGTCGAGGAGATGGCCGGGAGAGCTGCAACTTGGATGCCTGCACAGGCGTAGCCGATTATCACGATGACCTGTTGCACCCACCAGGTTAGTTCGTTTCACATTTTTTTCAATCCCATCATATTGTATTCTGGCTTACCTTCCAACTCCAAGATTTCTCGTATCCAATGGCCACGACAACATTCCCAACGATCATGATAATCACATATGGAATCATCGTCAACAATCTCATTTCCGGCTCACGGATCCCGCCATTCCTCTTGGTCAACCTCGCAGCGATGAAATCGCTCAGAGGACCAGCTGTGAAGAGGCCAATAAAAGCGCCGACCAAGATAGCGAAGTTGAAAAAGCCGATCTTCGCCGAGGAATAATTATACGGAGGAGCAGCAAATGCCTGAGATTGCGTCAAGTTCAGGGTGAGGAAGGACGATGCTGACCACGAAACGACGAAAGAAGAGAATTGAACGATGGGAAAGGCAAAGAGCTTCCATGGCATCCATAACTCCTTCAGGAAATTCCCTTCGTAGGGTTGGGCGAGCTTCCACTGCGCCTTCGAAGGCTTGCCGCGCCCGAGCCAAGGATCCTCGTGGGTGTGGACATGCTCGAGATTGGCACCTTGAGCGTTTGACTGGATTGGTGCTGCCTTCTCGGGATCGGCGTGGTCTTTGGTGGAGGTGGTCAAGGCATGCTGAGCTGGAGCATCCTCTACCTCCTCCATGGAGCCGGACTTCAGTGGCGGGGAAGCAGATACCATGCTATTGCTTGGGGCGAATGGGCGGTTGAACTTCGTTTCTGGGAAGAGGAAGATGCAGCATATGGTGGTGAAGCCCAAGAGACCTGTATTGAGCCACCAAAAGCTCCTCCAGCCCAAACTCTCGGCCATGGGTCCTGAGATGATAGGTCCAACCTGAGATTTGGTGGTTAGTCAAAGGAATGAGCTACAATTCGAGAGACTTGTTACCATGAGTGAGCCAAAATATACTGCGAAGTAGAGCGTGTTGTGCTTCCCTCGGTCGTGGAGGAAAATGACATCCGCTATAATCGTTGGCTGGATGGTTTCTGCTGGACCTGCGCCGATCCCGTTCAAGCTGCGGGTATAGTTAGCTCATGCGACGTGGTACAGTATAATGTATGGGAGTTGGGATTTCGTACACACAAGCTCCCATAAAGCTGTTATACGAGTTTGCCTTCGCTCTCCAGATGCTGCTCCCGAAGCAGATTAAGGTAGACAAGATCATGACTGGTCTCCGGCCAAAGCATGTCTGAATCGGCACCCAGATGAAATTACTGAATCCCAGAACCAATATCGCGATGCCAGTGAACTGAACCACATCGGCTAAGTTCGAATCGAAAGCTTCAATGTAATCTCCGAACATGGGCGCCTGTTTGATTGATCAGCATCCATCATCTTCGGTCGTTTTTTGCGTAAAACTCACCAATGCCAGAGGGCCAAATCCTTGTGAAAACGACACCAACGTCGCACAGAAAATGGTGAATCCTTTCCACATCGGACTCCAGTTCAATGGATCATGTTCATCGTCACTTGGTTGCGGGACAAGGACTGAATGGCCACCTGTGCCCGCCTTGACAAAGTGATGGGTTCCGACATCCGTCATAATTTCCGTGCCAGGATAAATCGCGGTGCCCAGCTCCCTCTCCAACTCTCGCAAGGCCTGTGCGGTGAAGCATGTCAGTAATCAAATCGATCAATTAATTAATTGATTGTGTGAAGAGTGGAATTAACTTACATTGGGATCTAGATTTTGATCCATGATGGCGATTCTGCAGGTAGACCTGAATGCAGATTTACAGACGTCGTTTGCGATGGCAATTGCAGTAGCTGAGAATCAAGGGGAAATCTCAAGGCTTTAAGCAGATCAGAGATCATGATAGGGTCTATCCACTTATTCAATTCTAGCCGGGTTCCACTTCTCGACACAAATGTGATTATGTGCAGTCAACCCTGCCACATCCCCTCGTCCAGCTCCCCCAATCCCAAGGAGAACTCAGCCAAGCCCTTTCTGCACCATCCACGCGGAATCGCAACGCGGCAGTTGCTCCCAAGGAGCTGTTGCATCACAACTTACAAGTTACCGCACAAGTTATTTTATCGCCCGAATGAATTCAGGCTCCCCTGTACATATTGACGGGAGAATATCTCCTCTTGGTATAGCGTGGAGGATCTCTCGCCTATAAAACATGGGGAAACGTGGAGAAGTGGGTGGCTGGTGAAGCTATGATATATATAATAGGCGAATGCTTGGCGACTAGAAGGGAGAAAGACAGGGCTCCAGATCTTATTATTATTATGACCCTCCGAATGGTCGTTGCTGTGGCTTTTGGTGGAGCAAGACGGGGGTTCCCCGATGGAATTCATCCGCGGGGTAGCTAGCAGGTGATTGGTTTACCCGCCCTCGCTGAGAAATGGTTTGAGTCGTAATCGATTTTATTCGGTTGGAATGAAGCTAGAGTGCGGAATACAGGTAGCTTCAATATAGGAGACAAACTTGTCAAGTGACAGATACTGCGATTGGTTGTTCGAGGGTCAAGTGACTCTAAACCGCCATCGATGGGAGTCTATTGTTCGAGAGAAAACAATAACTGCCGATGATATTTGCCGGTGAGAGATGACCTAGAGCTAGAGCCATGCACTACGGAAGCATGCACTAAGGATCATAGCGATGATCGATCCTTAACTTAACAGAAGTATCTTCGAGCAGGGAATGTCCCCTGGGCTGCAATGAACCATGTTGACAACAACCCAGAGGTCTTATGATAGACGAAGCGCAAAGTTTTGATACCTAGATACATTTTATGAGGCCGTCTGGAGATTTATTAGCGTGTACTGTGGGTATACTGTGAACATCATTGTAAATTACATGGCGCCGTGCTCGAGCCCTCAGCCCAGTCCTCAACTGCATGCACAAATTATTCCTGGTGAGATGAACAGCTAGGAAATGTCATCGACAGTTCGCGAGAGAGAGAGGATTCATAGGTTTTGCTGAATGGTTCCCTCATGAATAAGATGTCATCGATGTGAGTATGGATACCGTTACAGGTCTGCGGAAAGGCATGAAATTTGGGCTACTACCGTACCAAGGAAAAGCTTTTTCGGTTGATGCTGGCACGGATACCAGCCGAGCAGATCCGAGAATAAGACGTAGTCTCTCGGACAGAACGAAAAGCCGTATCGGTCGATTGGGGAAAGTGGCCGGATCCGAACAATTCTTGACGTAGATAGACGATATGGGCATAAAACGATGCAAGGGACATTCTCGACCTTTCGGTACTGCCACAACGTAAGTTCGTGCAATGTCATTGTTTTCATACCGAACAAATAACAAACAGAGTGCTGTGTTGCAACGATTTCCCAGAACGCAGATGGTGTAGGAGTCTAGAACCAACCCGATTTTCCATCTGCTCGATGTTTCCGATCCAGGTGTCGCATTATTTGCCTGTGATAAGACATTATTCGTTCCCTCCCCACAGTCAACGAGCAAACTTTTCTCTATCCCTTTTCTTCTTTGGATTCCTAGCTTAGTTTGTGCAAGATTAAGAAGGCTTTTCGTTTGCACTACCCCTTCTGGCCATCAATCAGCCTCGTCTCCTAGCTGAAGAAAGGGATCCTCAAGCAGGTCTTTGGCTGTGCTTCTATTTTCCGGCTGCCATTGGAGCATTCTGCCCACGAAATCGAGAAATTGCTGTTTTTCCTCTCCTTGGAAAAGCGTGACCGTCTCGGAAATCCTCAGGTCCTGCAGGATCAAGTCCTTGCGGATAAATTCTCCTAGTAGGCAAAAATTAATCAATATGTCAAATTCTTTGACCAAGTCGGTGCGTCTGAATATTACCATTTTTATCGAAAAAAGGGCCGCCAAAGTATTGAAGGGCGTTTCTGCACAGTTGTCCTTTGGGGTTCTGAATCTCGGGAGTGAAGGTCAACCTGCGAGAAGTCCTTTCCCGCTCAAGGAGACTCGTCGGAGGTGGGCCAAACAGAGCAACCATCTGCGCAAGATGGGCATGAACATTGTAGTGTCCTTGTTCGTCCTTGAGGTTGGTAAATAGATCTTTACCTTCCATCATATTCCATATCTATCCTGTCAGAGCTATATTACGAAAATGGAGTACACATGACGCATACTAACACGCCCATATTCCAAATATCTGCACTGTACGACCATCCTGTCCCCAAAATGACTTCCGGTGCGCGGTAGCGATGGGCCTGGACGGGATGAATACGGGCGAGCCCCTCGCCAGACTGTGCCAGGTCCAAGTCGGCAATCTCTGGAAGGATAAAGTAGTCTCGAAGTGGCCCAAAATTATCCTGCGACAGATAGGTGGTGTGGTTATCATCCGTGATATGTCGATGCAGAGGAATTTCTCTTTGCTGCTGGACGAAATCTTCTAAGACTGACTCATTCTCTAGATTGACTAGAACATTGTCGTCTTTAAGGTCTAGTATAGCCCATTGGCTATTCAAAGCCATTAAAAGGATACCTGTTTGCAAGAACATTCGTTAGAAACTTGCCTGTATGAATTAGATGGCACTCGGAATGAAGGTAGTTGAGTCCTTGTAAAAGGAGGGCAACATAAAGCTTAAGGATTTGCGGCGGCAATCGCTTGTTCTTGAATCTGTTCTGGAAGGTATATAATGTTTCCCTCATGGGATGGTACACCAGACAGATGTGAATCCCATGCGATCCGTCTATCCGAAAGTTATCGATCGGAACCCTGATATAGCTAGCGCCGGGGTGAGCCGGGTTAGCCGCGGCAATGCGCCGGGATAGCTTCAACTCGTGCTCAGCAGCGGCGATGCTGCCATATCTGCACGTTCCGATCTTAATCGCGACGCAACGAGGAGACGCCGGTTGTTCTTTGCATCTACAGAACCTTAGTAAAGGCGAGGAAGAGGTTCATGAGAACTGCGAGAGCATACCGCCGCAGATCTTCTGCCAGCCAGACAGTAGAGCCGAAACCCCATCCTAGTTTCGTGATTGTCTGATATCTTTCATTAAGAACCTGGCCCGGATGCGTCGAATAATAGTCGTTTGGGCTGTAATTGGGGATTGTTTCTTCGTCGGTAGCTTCAAATATCGTGGGCGGTGATTCGAGGCTCGCGGCAGACATTGCTCTTGCAATTGCGAAAGATGGCCGTAGACGCCTGAGCAAATTAGGGAATGGGGATGAGGATGAGAACATTAATTTGAAGCCATGAAGGCATGATGAGCTCTTTCGTGCTGTCATCACAATTCGAAAGGAGGATCAATGATTGATAAAAGTAAGCGCAACGCAGTAATAAAAATGGTTCAATGGGCCATGGCTGTTTTGTCACCCTCCGAGTCTCCGACAGGGATAAGAAGTGGGCAGAATACTGATTGGGAAGAATACAGTAAGTAGCAATGATACGAGTAAGTGATTGGCCAAAATAAATCAATGCGAGTACGCTTTTTAAAGCTGTATGCGAGTCTGTATAACAATATATTATATAGTGCAATCTGCAGTGCAAAATTGATGCAGGTAACAGGCTGGCAATTGGAACAATATGCAAACCTATATGCGCGCTTGCATATATATAATGCCAAGCCGATGTAGGTAAATACTTGTCAGTAATAGAGTACAGATAAAAAAAGCGATCCTGATCGGATCTAATTTTGAGGATTTGCACCTTCGATGCGAAATCCGAGCTAAAATGGAGATGAATAAATTAAATTAACACTGCACTAGGGACTTGTTAGGGTCTGTGAAATGAAGCCTTGTAGGCATGTTTATAGATCAAGATATAGATCGGTCCCAAGCAGACTTTCTACTTGTTGTTTTAGAAGAATATGATTACGTGCGACTCATATGATTCAACAAGATGTTTCTTTATGTCAAACAACTAGCTCCTTGCTTACCTTTTTCTTCACAAAACCGAAGTCTCCAAAATCACTTTGACACGACCAAACAGGTGTTGCTCTCGGAGCTCTGACTTTTAAATCAGCACCCCAACTTTTCCAATAAAGCTCAGTGCTGCTCAAAGCTGCTCAAGTCAAGAATATACCGCCCCTCTCGAATTGCCCTTTCCCATTCAACGACTTTTGCTTCGTCCGGGAATCATCCCTTGAGCTGTAGTCTGTGTGTTCAACTATCTTTCAAGCAACACCCACCAACGCGTACTCTCGTACCAAACTATTTTATTCATAACATTCTATATCTCAGAATAGAGTCATATTACACTGAACGAAGGATGATTCAATTCAAAACAGATCGAACAAAGAAGCAGACGCGTATCAGGAGACTTGAGCACAAAGAGCCCGCTGGCCAGTAGCTAGACTTGGCGATAGTACCAAGACAATGGAACAAATAGAAAAAAGACATCAATGGGAACAAATGAATTGTTTGTCTTTCACAGATGAAGGACAAGATAAATTGGAGAAACAATGTTGCTTCATGCCTGTGCTCAAAACAGGTTGTATAAACGCCATATATGAACACTTGAGATTCACCGACTAAGATGGAAACTCATCTTTCAATTCAATAACTAATCTCGCTTCGGTAAACAATCAACATAAAGTCTCCCGAACAAAAGCGAACGAATACTTTGCAAGTCAACACCTGCCAAACTTGGTCATGAATAGACACACCTCAAGCAAGAACACTGCTCTAGTGATAATTGACGTACAAAACGAGTTTATCAGCACTGCTGGAAATTTTCCAATCTCCAACGATGTCAGACCATCCCTCCTCAAGAATCTCGACACCCTCATCCCCCGATTCCGACAAGTCGGACACATCATCTGGGTCCGCGCGATCTACGAAAACCCAACTGAAGAGCCTGCCGCCATGCAAGCGCAGACAAAAGGAGAAGGAATATTGGCCAGCAATGAATGGTTGACTGTCGCAACACATGTCTACCATATTCCTTGCTGCGAAGATGAGACTTGGGGAGCGGAGATCTATCCAGAGGTGTTCGCGCTCGCGGAGCAACAGGATACAGTTGTCACAAAAGGAGGATACTCGGCGTTTAATGGAACCAATCAACTCCTGGATGTCTTACGAGAGATGAAGGTGAATGATGTGCACTTCTGCGGCGTAGCCAGTGGGACTTGTGTGCTTGCTACTGTCCTTGATGCTGTCAAGCTGCAAGATTTCGACGTCCATGTTGTCCCGGACTGTATGGGCTGGAGACGACAGAACACACATGACGAGGCTATGCGGAGATATAAGGAGCTAGGTGTAGGTATGGACGATAGTACCGAGATCATATCAAAGATCGAGACAAGGCTGGAGGCAGACGCATCATGCCGGGGAATGTGGAGTTCAGAATTGCCAGAAGCAGCATTTGACACACCAGAGTCCTCCTGTGACAATGAAAAGAGCTTTCTTTGATCGACTCGTCTTTGTATCCATACTTATTGTTCTGTCGGTAAGAACAAACAAATGCTTGGATACCGCTGAGATGGAACAATGGCTCAAGGAGCAAGAAAGATTATGTACAAACATTAAAATAGTTCAATACAAAAGTTCGATACAACATTTTGATACAAAATTTCGTGATTTAAGTAACCAATGATTATTATATATTTGAGTAATGGTAGCGTAGAGGATGCACTAATATGTTTTTCTGAATGGGAACCAGTTCCAGAAAGCTGGCACATTCAAGAAAGTAGGATCTTTGTTCACGGGTTCAATTGCCAATACCAATTCTATTGTCAGAGAGAAAGGAGAGCGCTACTATTTTATAGTCAAGTAGCCTAGTATTAATTGTGTCACTTTTAAGCTCACAAAAAAAAAGCAATTACAAAGTAATCAAGACAGAAACTGCTTCCTCGCATTCTTTTTGCTCTCATATGCTATTAACAACTAACGCGGGGCGTTGGCGCAGTAAATGACCCCTCTGTCCGCCCCATATTTTGTTTCTTCGTGAATGAATAACAATTAGAGATAAAATGAACTATAGATTGATATTAAAATAGGCGCTGCTCGAGTTACAGATGACAAGTTCTCCTTGCCACTCCCGGGCTATGATAATAGACTACTGCGCGATTGCAACAATTTCTCCACCACTAGGCAAGTCATGATCAAGTGTGATTTTCCAGCCCAGGTAGCTCCAAAGCCGTTACAAAACCCTTTATGGTCTGGAATGCATAATAGAGTTATTAAGGTTTACGGTTTACTTTCAGTGATCTACTGAGCCTATTAACATGAATAGATATCTCCAAGCCAGCAACTATCATCGTCTTTCTCCGAGACTTTTAATGCCTTCAAATGCCCGTCAAAATCTGTTTCACAAAAGTTTCCCCCCTTGCCCGGTCAAAAAGATAAATCCCACAACCAAGTCCTTTCGCTGCCAAGACCCATTTAGATTGCTCATCTATCCCTTTCTCCCTCTCGCAACGCTTTATTTTGTGTGTCAAGGAGTTATAGTTCTCGCTGTACCTCCTCAGTAGTACTAGTTTCAGTAGCCATATTTGAAAGTGGAAGTGATATGGGTTTTGTAAATGAAACTGTGAACAACTGTGTGATATTAAATAGGCAGAGCAATTAGATAAAAAAAAAGAATCAGAATCAAGAAGAGCAATAGCTAGCTTATCAAAACATGATGCATGCTGTTTCCTAGTATCACAAGAAATGGGTAAGTGCAGTGGTCAAGACCAATATTATATGTGAAAACTCACGTCCTATCTCATCTTAGATAAAAGATCGAAGCCGGTCGTATGATGCAGGGAAATAAGACCGAGTTCCGCAGCGGCGAATTAATAAGTGCGTAGATACTGAATTTTTCACGACGAGTATTTACTAACGTTGATTTCCGAAACAATATCAGTCCAAACCTCGTTCGTTTCTAGAATGTGCTTCTCAAGGCATCCAGTAAGGGAAGCTGACACTTTGAATCAGTATGGCGCCGAATTAACCGAGCCCCTGAAGTCAACAAAACAATCTCTAGCATATCTAAATAAACCATCGGCAGCCTTGCGTTATTGATTCAAAACTATCATACTGATAGTAGGAGCCTTCACTGAGGAATCAGGATACAACGATCAAATTTCTAGGATCAGTGTAGCGGAGGTACTGTCGCCATGATACTGTCAGCTTGTTACGTGCTGGGATACAGGATCCTCGCAGTTGAGATTTCGGATGAGATTTCGGATCCTATGATCATGTTGAATTTGGTTTCTTCGGCCTGGCGAGCGAGCGGGAAGTGTGTAAGTCGGGGTTCAAGTTGATAGAGAACACTAAATGAGGCACGGAGACTGCTAATTGATATTTGTATGAATATTGTGGTGGCGTTGCGTCTGGTACCACGAGTACAATCCCTCAGTGCATTTCTTCGGCTGCAAGAGCTTCTATCTACTTTGTCCTTTCCTTAGCTCTTTACCTGCTATTCACGATTGTAAATCTTGATAAAGTAAAGTCTTCCTTGGAATGCATGCTTCTGGGATATTGGGAGTTTGCTTTGACGTCACATTTACATTTATCTCCAAGCCTTAAAGAGTATGGTGAGGAATTCCTGAACGGTGACGTCCGAAGTGTTAGATGCATTGATCAAGGGATGAGCTCATCCACATCATTGGCTCATCGTTTTCCCAAAATCTGTACAGAAAACTGTGGCAAAAATGCCACCACCTGAAGGTCCTGAACACCAATGCTTCCATGAAAGTCGTCCCTCATTGAGGCATGTCCCAAACCAAGTTCGCCTCCCGGTATCCCATCCCAATGCTCCTAAACAAATCGATGCCTGTGCTGGCGAAGATGTTCCTTGAACCTAAATTCTCTTCGAAATCTACCGCCCTTTGCTTCCGTCTGGTAGGATCCGGCTCAAACTGCGCAGTACTTCCTGCATAGGTAAATCTCGTGTGCCTACCTCTTCCTTTTCTCTTCGGTCCCTTTCTTCTAATCGCACAGCACTCAGCGCTAGGATTTGGTCTGCTACTCTACATACAGTCTGCCGGTATTGCTCTACTTTGTGCACTCCATCTTCGAACTGATCCACCTTGAATTCCAAGTCAGAGCGTAGGTTATGGAATCGATTTGAAGCTTGCTTCCGGGTTTCCAACGCGGATGAGGAAGATATCTCAGCTAATATCGCAGCTTGTTCAGGAGTGAGAAGTGAGGCATCGATATGTGATTGATCCAGATCTATACTTTCTTTAGGAAAGATTGGAGGAAGTGTAATTAGCGGCTTCGATAATGCTTTCCATTGATCACGTTCTTCTCGTAATCTGGTAATTTCATGTCAGTATAGAGGAGCAAAATTCGATTGAAACCCACGTACAGCTTTATGCGTGTCTCTAGCCCGACGAGATTCTCCTCGAGTTCTGTATTCCGTGGATTTGGCTTCTTTATGACCTTAGTAGGAGCGGAGTCTTCTCGATTGAACCAATCCGAGAATTCTGATTTGTTTGCAAAATCTTTTAGCAAGGATTCCTGGATCATTCGCGCTGAAGCCGTTAGTAAGAATTCTCTCGCAATAAATAATACCGCTCACCTGCTAAGACTGCCCCAATGTTCGGATCGCCATGCGATGGTTTTTCACCCATACACCGCTCTCCAGTCCATGTCAACAGTTGCTTCATCCTCCTAGGTTCACTCAATCCCTCCGCTTCGATGTGTTTATAGAACTCCGAGGTTTCAACCTCGCGATGGGGAATCGCACTGTGCCCGTTATCAATCAATGAGCTTGCCCTTCGCCCTCGAAGCCCTAAACTACTCCTCCGCGCCCCAGTTCCGCCCTTCTTCCTCAGTTCCTTATTGCGGTTGATTATGGGTGTATCACTGAAAGGCAAAGATATTACTGTCGACTGCTTGCTGTAGTCTATCGATGAAGCCTCCCTTTGCTGCAGGCTGGTCTCACCGACAATATCCACGCTGTCGTAGTCCGCAGGATCTACCCTGGAGACATTTTCGTTCGCATGGCCCATGTAAGCCTTCCCAGCTGGGGAACGCGTTGTTTTCCGCTTCTTAGGCACAACTAAGGTACCACTATCTGCTTTTGGGGTCGAGAAACTAATTTTTCGCCCTCGGGGTTGCTTTGCTGCGGCGGCTGTCTCATCATCGCGTTCCTTCACCTCCTTCGGCTTCCTACCCCTCTTTGCAGAATGTGCTGGAGCTGTCGTAGGTACAGGTTCTGGTTGTGCTGGTGCGGTTTTGGTTCGTTTCGATCCGCGTGTGAACACAAAGTCACCATCTTCTTCGTCGTATGCTGGGACAATTATTAGTATCCTGGCCCGAGTACCGCCATCAGCGCAAAGCAGAATTCCGAGTTAACTCACCAGCAAGCCGCTTGCTTCTCCGTCGCGCTGATGGCTGATGGCTCATACTCAGAGTTTCTAAAGGTATTCGCGTTCGTAGGAGAGTAGTCATTGATACCAGGTTCGGCAGCGCATCTGCGTGTAGGGGGGGATTAAAGGGAGGTTCGTAGTATTTCGTGACGCTCGGTATGTTGCGTGTTTATTACAGTCAATTTCGCGTCAATTGGATATAGCAGTACTCGAGAACAATTCAACGGGCAATGCGATCTGGTCGGCTGTCGTCGGTCGTCGATGGTTGGGCTGTCGTCGTGAAATGCCTGGATTTGACGATCCTCAAGGAAAGCGGCGGCTTGTTTACATTCGAATCGACGCTAAGTCACGTGAGCGTGGTTCGTGACCTTGCAATGAACGCCGTCAATTCGCAAGACTCATCGGAGCGCAACTACATCTAATAGTAGGGCGAGGCCACTACTTTCCTCACGCGTTCGCTAAAGTAGGCGAAAGAGACGATATTTAAGTATTTTTCGACTTGATCTTTTCTACGATTTTAAATACAAATAACTCTAGAACTATAAGATAAAAAATCATAAAAATTAGATAAGCTTAAGTTATCCGTTTAACTTAATTCTATTAGAATATCAACTTTTAATTTTGGATTTTCCGATAAGGCATATTTAATATTCAAAAAACCGTTATTTTTATTCGATTTTTT
>QYAL01000102.1:0-81120 GCA_003988805.1 Ploettnerulaceae sp. D365
CCCCCCGCCAAAGTGGTTTATGTATGGTTTGTGTATGATATGATATGATATGATATGATTGGACCTTCTTCCTTTCTGCGGCCTAGGAAGAGGCAGCGGAGGAGGCGGAGGCACATTACATTACATTACATTGTACCTATAATACAGTACAGTAACTGGACTTGACTTCGTACTCGAGTTGGTGCGGTCGTGGCGAGAGAGTATATATATATAGTATCGGCGAAATGCTGTAGATTATCGTGAAGCTGCTGCCTGTTGGTTTCAAACCAAGGACCCCTGCTGCTGCTGCTTGATGAGTTGAGACTGATCAACTTACTGTACTACATACAGCGTTGGATATATATTATTCTTATTACTTTAAAGTCATGATTGAGATGTCAACCCGACTCAGCAGACGAACATCTCCTCAGCTCAGAGCGAGATATAACTCTGCGAATTAATTTCACCACTGAACGGTATTACAACACAAAACACAGCATTGATACGTACCATCTATTCTGCGCTTGAAGCTAATCTATATTACAGTGCTCTATAAACACAGGTATCCTTCCCTGAAGTCCACTCCCCCGCCCATTACAGCGCGCCTGCTATCCCTTCCTTTTCTTCCTGTCGTCGCATGATGGCCGTCTGACCGTAAAGTCCCAAACCGGAACCAAGTTGTTTCCCAAAGCTCAACCCAAAAAGTGGTATCGAAGTGTAGAAATATATAACGCCCCCAGGATGCAATGTTTCCCAGCTGTTTGTATTTACAAGGCGAGGACAGCTACGAGGAGGGCGGCGAAGGTAGCGCCGAAAGTGATGGTATGTTGGGCTCCGACACCATTTACAAACTGCGCCGAACTGGTGGTGGCCGCGGCCGTGCCATTGGCGGTCTTGGAGACAGCCAATGTAGACGCAGCTGGGGTTGAGACACCAGTGTAGGCGGGTGTGGTGGTGGCCATGACGCTGGCGGGTGTGCCAGCGACAAGAGCAGCAGAAACCGTTGTTGAACCGGTGACGGTGGTGAAGACGACTTGTGGGACAGTCAATTGGGTGGAGATGATGGTGGTGACGGAGCTGGAGGAGATGGTGAATCCAGAAGAGACACCAGTGCTTTCGACACATGGGACCACCAAGGTGGTGTAGAGTTGGATGGTGGTGACCGGGGTAGCCACGGTACCTGATGAAGTCGCGGAGGAAGGCGAGGCGACTGGTATGGCGGCAGTGACGATCGCAGGGTTGGATGGAATGTAAGAAGCACAGATTCCCTGGAAGTATGCCTGGGCAGATGCGATCTCGGCATCGTCAGCGCTGTGGGCAGCGAGACACGCGAACACCTTGGTGACGAAAGACGAAGATGGGCAGTAGCAGGCAGAGTCGGTGTTGGAAGAGCATCCCTCGGAGAACATCCATGTGTTCAAGCAAGATGGGAGGACATCTGGGCAAGGAGCAGTCTCAACTGCGCCGGACGCGGTGGTGGTGACAGACGCGGTAACGACACCGCTGGCGATCTCACTAACGACGGAGGTAGGAGCAGCTTGGCACTTGGTACAGACTGTGGATGTGACTGTAGAAAGAATAGTCGAGGTGGTGGTAGCAACCTCGAGGCTGGTAGTGCCGCCGATGACTGAAGAGAGAGTGGAGACCTCAATGCTGGTAGTGCCCTCAGAAACGTGGGAGATGGTGGTTGCGACTTGGGTAGTAGATCCGCCAGAGACGTGGGTGAGAGTGACTGGGCAGACAGTTGTCGCAGTGGAGATGCTGTAAAATGGTTAGCTTTTGAACGATGCCTAGCGGGTGAAATGAAACTTACATAACAGTAACAACGTCAACGGGGGCCAGGGTGGTAGTGAGAGACGCGGCCGGGGTAGAGACAACTCCTTCGGCGCTGTTGGTTGAGACTGCGGAGGTGACCAAGACATTGGTGGTGGAGACAGCCACGGAGACGGTGCTGAGGACGGTGCTTGAAGCGGGGCAGTTGGTAACTTCTGGACCACAGCTGATGACTGTTGAGACGAAGGTGGTGTAGACGGTCGATGGCTGGTAGGTCACAATAACGCTAGCAGATGCGCTTCCTTGGGCGGTGGTGAGCGACGAACCAGGGATTTCGGTGATGCTCGACGCGATCTCTTGAACACTGCTGGACGAGGCAATCTCGATTGTGCTGGACGAGGCAATTTCTTGGATGCTGCTGGACGCGGCGGATCCTGCAACAGAAGTGGATGACGAAGTAGGGGATTCGGTGACACTTGATGAAATCTCCTCAGCGCTGCTGGATGCGGCGGAACCTGCAACAGTAGTGGATGAAGAAGCTGGAGCTTGGGTGATGCTGGACGAGGCAATCTCGATCGTGCTGGATGAGGCAATTTCCTGGATGGTGCTGGACGATGCAATCTCCTCAGCGCTGCTGGACGCGGCGGATCCTGCAATAGTAGTAGATGACGAAGCAGGAGATTCGGTGATGCTGGATGAACCCTGCTCGGCGCTGCTGGATGCTGCGACTCCTTCGACAGTTGTGGATGAAGAGGCAGCGGCTTGGGTAGCGCTCGACGAGATTTGTTGGATGCTGGTCGCAAATGAAGTTGGCACGGAACTGCTCTCCTGAGCTAGGACGGAGGAGCTGGAAATCAGAGGGGTGGTTGTGGCCGATACTTTGTGCGTGGTGCCGACGGCAACAGATGTCGACGAACTGGTCTTGGTCGAAGTGTGGCTGACGGTGGATGAAGCAGATGAGCAGTCAAAGCCAATGCTGTGAACACCGTAGCTGCAGGAGTTCTTGGTGAGTCCGGTTCCCTTGGTTTGGGTTGGGTAGACGATGGTGACGCTCTGAGCACCACCACATTGGTCGTTCTTGATAACGGTTCCGCCCGAGCTGCAGGAGGACTTTTGTTTGCAGGATGATCCGTCGGGCATGCTGTAGTGGAATTCCAGATCGCAGTCGAACTCAACCGAGACTTCAAACTCGCTCACGGAGAACTTCTTGACGGACGAGGAGGAGCCACAGCCGAAGCTGGAGGCGCTGGAGGCGGAGCTGGATGCCTTTCCCGTGATGCATTTGCTTTGGAAGGTTCGTCCGGTCAACAAATCTCGCTTCTTGCCTGATCCAAATGAGCCTGCACAGGAGTAGCCAGAGAACGTGAAGTCGCCATACGACGTGAAGGAACCGAGGTTCAAGCTGGACCAGTCGAAACCGGAGGATTGCTGTGTGTTACACTCATTGTTGGTGTTGGCAGGGCAAGAGAAACTCGAGGCACCGGAGAAGGACTAAAGGACAAAGTCTGTGTTAGTAAAGTGTGGGATGTGGAAGCAGTCAAGGTGGAGATCTCGGGGGAGAAAGGAAAATTGGTGCTTACTGCAGATGCAAGCTCAACGGTAGCGGCGAGTGCCACAATGGCGGAAAATATAGTCTTCATATTTAGATTTGATACTCAGCAGACTGAGCGCTCTCCAAACAAAACGAAGGTCTTGTGAGAAAGTAATACAGATAAATATGAGATAGCGATTGTTATATTTCTTGAGATTGATGAAGCAAGCAAAGAGATGTGAGAGCAAAGAAGCGAATGACTTTGCACTCAAAAAAGAGCTGATATGAATTAAGAACGAAGAAAAGAGACCTGGAGAGGATAGGGAAAAAAGAGAAAGGCATCATGAGGGGGGGATTCTCATGATTGATATATCTTCTGAAAGTCGTTGGCTCCCCCGGGGGAGAAGGGGCGGCCGTCACAGCCTCCCCTCTTCTGGCGGCCCATGTGCAAGATTGACCAGTGAAGGAGGCCGATTGCCCATGTAGACCGGGATGAGGGAGGATTGACACTTTGGCCTAGTGTTGAGGATTTTCCTGATGGACGATTGGTGGTCCTCGGTGGTCCTTGTCCCTCTTTCCCCCCGGTTCATACTCCGTATTCCAAAGTTAGAGTCCAAGGATTTCGTAGGTGGAGGTCTAACCCCTGATTTGCGCGCGCGTTGGGGAGGGAGTAGTGTAGGAGGAAGTAGAGGAGAGGTCCTGGATGTACTAGTAGACTGTATGTGAGCCTGAGAATCGAGGTTTCCATGGTCGACTTGGTCGACGAGGTTCGAGTCTGCAGCAAGTGAAACACGGGAAAGAGCAAAGGACCCCTGTTACTGTACCCAACCCCTGGGACCAGGGGTAGAGGATGGGAGGAGGAGGGGCCGTCGACCGTGACTAATGCAGGAACAGGAAGGACTAGGCGCCAGGGGTATTACTGTAATAATTGACACCGGACTTGGGCGGCTGCTTGGAAAGGAACATCGTGACTTTTCTCTTTGGTCTTTTTCTCTTGGCGAGGAGTAAACACTCCTTTTTTAGATGTTTACGTCTGAGCACATACTACTCACTCACTCTAAAGACCGAAGATGTGCTTGGTCTTTCCCCCTCTCAGCTCGGGCACCGTGCTGGATACAGTATTGTATACGAAGGGTACGTTGCGATGACTTCGCATTTGTTATGAAGCTGCCGGCTCTTGCTTGTTCGTATAGTTCCCAGCTGGAAGCGGCCATCTTGAACCAGGTGGATTATTTTGATTCGATTAGATGAAAAGAAGAAAAGTTGTTTTCGGGATCTGGTCTGGCCAGACAGACCAGTACTAAGTGACCCGCGGCTACGGGAAAGACCTGGCCAGAGAGACTTGGAGTGGTTGGAGTACAAGTACAGTAGTTGAAGGCGGGATGGGATGGGAGGTTGTGGTTGTGCTGGGATGATGATGAGCGCCTGCACAAGCGAGATCTGTCAAACGTTTCGAAATCCTCTCAAAAGTCAGATCCAACCAATCATCTCTTCCCTTGCACCAGAGCTCGAAACGCGCGCTGCTCAACACCGCCTGCGCTTATGCCTTCTGTGTCTTGCAGCTCAGCTACAGTATCCTATTATTATTCTGAGATGCGATTCGGGTTCCCTATCAGGGTCTCGCGAGACAAGATTACCTGTGGATTTTCTTTTCGTTCGCAAGGCCGGTGAGCCCAAGCCAAAGAGGCCCGACCATTACAGTATTATTATTGCACACCCCAATAAGTCAAGTGGATTTCGGACTTCGGATGTTGCTTTCGCAGGCCAAAGAGAAAAAAAGAAAGATACTACTATCAAGCCCTACTATCAAGTAGTAGAGTAGTGATAAGAAGGCCCCACTCACGGACCATCTTCAACGAACGAGCTAGAAACCCATCTAGCTCCCCCCCAAAAAGCCAAAAGCGGGCCTTGCTGTCAGGGGAAGTGGTCCAGTCCGGTCCTGGCGGCGATCAGACTTTTTTTCCTCCCTCGGATATCCTAGGAAAGTCCGCAAAAACAACGCCACGTTCAGAGTGAATTCGGGAAATTTGAAATGAGATGGAACTCGTAAAGGGCAAAGCTTCGTGGTCTGGTGGTCTGTGATTCTTCACGGTCGTCCCATCTCGGACGTGATCCGCAAAATCCCCTTCCCCTTCCCCGAAGAGGAAGAAGATGAAGAAGAAGAAGAAACAATATCATATCATTTATTATTAATCACTACTACTGTACTGTAACGAAGTCCTACCGGTCTTAGGAAACAAACAAGCACTAAGCCATGAGCTAAACAAAGCCGTTGGTGGGGTTTCTCTTTTTCGTTATCATGGTGGTTAGATACAGTACGTATGCCTAATTTATTTCCGAGGGGGAGTGGGAAGGGGGAGGGGGAGGGGGAGGGAACTCTGCGCTTTTGCATCTACTCTAAAATTCCAAAAACCAGGACACTCTGAACTCGTATCCGTGTATAGAAACGGATGCAGATTGAAACCAGCACATCATCCTACTGTACTTCGTACTGTACCACCAGGTTGTACATTACTTTTTGTCCAGTACGCAGGTACGAAGGTATGTACCTCGATCAGCAAAATCCATCACATTCATCCACCTCGCTTACTGTACAAAAGCAATGGGAAGGAAATACTACCACATGAAACGAACAAAGGAAACATCAAGTCCAGCTCGCATCACATCCCATTTATCATCCCCCATCTGCTACCCATTGAATAATTCACATCAGACAGCACAGTCCAGTACTACTACACACTTCGTACCTACCTCCGTCCGCATAACCTACAGTAGTAGTACAGCTGTACCTTCGTACTGTAAAGCATACATACTTACTCACCATCCATCCATCCATCCCGCTGTGGGGAAAGCACACCATCACCATCTCCAGCGGGCCATACCTTCGTACATCGTGGCGATGAAACACTGGCTGCTCGACATTAACAAACGTGGCATTACTATTACAGTACAGTACTACAGTGCTACCGTATTTCAACTGACTGCCACTGCCACAGTCCAGTAGTATTTCCAACCTCAAACAACCTCCATAATCACATCATATGCAAAGCCAAATAATGATATGATACTACTATATGATATGCTTTGCACTGCCCCCTCTCTCCAATCATTTCCCTCCCCCTATCCCACGCCCGCCCGCCCGCACGCACGCACGCATAAACATAAGTAAGTCGCAACAACCCGGAAAGAAGGATATGCTTCAATTTTTTTTGGTTTCTACTAAATTATGCTTCCCATCTCATCTCATCTCATCCTAGCTTTAGATGTCACTACTAATTATCACTATCACTATCACTATCACACTTTTGTACTTTTTCGTACCTAAGAAAAGAACAAAAAATCAAATCAAATCAAATTCAAATCAAATCTTAAAAACACACACAAAAATCTAGAAGCCTGCACTAAAATAATGCAAAGCTTAATGTTTACCCTCTACATGTACTGTACTTATTTTCCCAGCATTACGGTACCGTACTACTTAACATAAACCAAGTGGACCTAACCGTCCCCGAACTATTTAAAAAAAATAGAATTATGTTTTTTTTTCCCCTCTTCCTTTTTTGCACTATTGATTTTATGGATACATAACGGGCATAAAAGAAAAACTTTAAATTGTTCTTTGGGTGCGCGGCACGTTTTTTTTTTTTTATGCACATAAGTTTCCGAGTAGGGTGGGGTGGGGTGAAGACGAACAGAACCAATAATAAAGAGTGGGGGTAGGTAGGCTAGGTAGGTCGGGTGGCAAGAAAGTTTTTCCTTCCCGTTGCATAAGTTAAGGCATAAAGGCATAAAGGAACAGTCAGGTGGCTGAGTTAGGTAAAGTAAAGTAAGTTTTGGTGTTTCGTTTCGTTTCCAAGTACTACTACTACTTCGTACTAACTAGTACTGTAGCTTTCTAAAGCCTGTCTTGTCCTGTCTTTCTTTTTAGCGTAAAGGATTATTATTCATTACTATTGGGATTTTCGGAATTCTAAAACGCCGGAAGGATAATATAGTATGGATCGATCGATCGATCGATCGATCGGGGGGGGGGTGAGGGGGGTTGTTAGGAATCGTCTTATTTTTTAAGGAGGAGGAGGAGGAGGAGGAGGGAGAGGAAGGGAAAGGGGACCGTGATGAATGATGTTTCCATCTTCTTTTGAAGATCGCCCCGTTATAATCTTGTAGGGAGAGAGTAGAGAGAGAAGAAATGTTCCGATACTGTACTAGCTAGGTATGTATGCAGTAGAAAAGTATAGAGTGATTGCAGATACAGTAACACTAGATAGATAGATAAGAATAGATGCACTATATACCGTACATTACTCTTTCGATTGAAGTACTAGGCGGAATCAGTTATAGTATATTCATGCGGGGTATATACATACCTACCTACCTATCTACACACACACACATATATATATATATATATTAAGTAGGTAGCTGACGAAGACGCAATCTATCTGAGAGATAGGCTTTTTCTTTTTTGGGGGTTTTCTTCTTCCTCCCCCCCCTGCGTTGAGGATCAGGGTCCTCCTCTAGCTATTTGTGGATAATAATAGAGGTAAGAAGGTCAAGGGAGGTGTAGTTTGCCGTGGATGGATGGATGGATGGATGGATGGGATTCTTTTGTTTCTATGTTTCTTTGGATGATGGTTTCATCTATGTATGTATGTATATTACCTACTTCAAGTTAGTGAGGGAGGGGCTATAGTTATGGTCATGTTACAGTATGGTCATGTCATGTCATGCTATGTACAATAGGTAATACGTATGCCCTCTCTAGATCTGCGCGCTTGTTGGTATGTATCATCATGAAGTTCTACCTGACTCAAGGAAGAAAGGAAACAAAGTTCTTGCTTCATATTCTACAGTCAACGACCTGTTGTCTTATGAATTTATTTCAATTTTTTATATTTCAATTTCATGGGTATGAGAAAAGTTGTCAGACATAGATTACAGAACAGTACGTTGCCGCGCTTTGAAAATACATCACCTTTGCCATTTTCGCTTCAAGTCTGAGAAAGTTTTCTTCCCAAGTTTCTTTCTTTTCTTTCTCGAAAGTTTCAAATCTGATTTTTTTTCTTCATATCTATGCCCAGTAACTATTTGCGGTTTGAGTAGAGAAATATCACTTTCCAAGAGGAAGAGAGAATCATATCATATACATATATATGACTTGGATTTTTGCTACTGCTGTTGAGGTACAGTAAGCATCGAGTCGTATGAAAAAGCTGTCGTGTCCAAGTCTCACCTACCTACATACAGATATAATGCCGCTTCTCGAACCATTTCCTAGAATCTTCTAGCTACTACAATATTCTTGTGAAAAGCGAGATGTTGATTTAATTGGAATACCTGCTTCTACGTGGTGGCTACATGGAAGGATCTCATACTTCTCTCTCTCTCTCACTTCGACGCCCCTTTTTATCAATTCATCGTCTTCTCGTGAACAAACATCTCTCCCAAAGGAAGTCGACAAGATCTAGTAGCACATCTGATCGTAGTGAAATTTGCGTCAATGGCAGTATATTATGATGAACCTATCAGTTCTAGCTACAAACGCCGGGTAAAAAACAATCAGGCAGCCCAGTGCCTTCAAATGCAGTTTCCTAATAATCAACCGTTCCACAGCAGTCAAAGTGTCGCTAAGGAGATCTTTGCTTCGCTCCTCCGCTAGCCCACGCACCTGATACTTCGGTCATGTTGGTACGAAGAAAGTTGAGGTAGATGACAAGCACAAATTCAAGCTTTGAATGCATCCCATTGTCTCAGCACCACAACTACGTTTTCGGGTATCATAGGTTTTGCAAGTAACTCCGCCGATGTGATTAACATGCGCATAAGTACAATTTTCAGCGTTGACCAAGTAACATCTCAATTGATAAAACCCTTCGGTCCACCCCAAGTGCCTTTCACCATATGCTTGCTGTACACCCACGGAAAGAAGTCCTTCTTCAAATGATAGAAAGCCCTGCGAGGGACTGCCTGATCGATCCCGAGCCACTTGTTAAACGTCTCCTTTGGCTCTCCTCCATACTTGAATTCAGCAAGAAGGACCTTGCCATACTCCGTGATGAGCGGACACGAGGTATAACCATCATAGACCGCCTCTGGCTCTTTACCCTCCAAAGCTAGCATGATGTTCCGGACTAGCACTGGCGCTTCCGAGGTGATGGCTGCCACCGTCTTGGATGTGGGTAGGCTGGAAGCGTCGCCAGCAGACCATACATTGTGGTATTTAGCGTGGCGCGTGGTTCCCTGATGGACATCGACATACCCAGCCTCATTTGCCAGAGGGCTTTCCTTGACAAAAGTGTGAGGACGGTTCTTAGGGGTAACGTGCAAGAAGTCATAGTGTCTTTTGACCGGCTCCTGTCCGCCTGGACGAGCAAAAGTTGCCGTGTTACCGTCCACGGCGACGAGATCGTGCTCAAACAGTCCCTCAACTGCCCTTTCGATGCGTAATTCCTCGAGCTTGGCGCTATATTTGGGTACGCCAAACATTGTCGGTAAACCAGTAGCGAAGCTGATCTTGACGGAAGATCCGGAAGGATTGCTGGGGTTGTATACACCTGCTTTCTTCCAGTGATCCAATGCCATCCACATGATCTTCTGTGGAGCACCGGCACACTTGATGATACCAGCTGGCTGTGTGAAGATGGCGTTGCCACTTTTGAATTTTCGGATTTGGGGAAAGACCTTGTCGCAATACGCGTAGTCATAAATGGAAGACACAGGCGATTGCGGGTCAGCGATGACCTCAGACAATCCCTTGACCGTATCAAAGTCAACTTTAACCCCAGGTACAACGACAAGATGCTCGTAGTTAATCTTGTCGCCATTGCTAAGCGTGACAAAATTGTTCTCTGGAGAAAAGGAGCTGACACCGGTATTGTAGAACTTGAGTTTTGGATCAACCAAGCTATCCATTGGTTTCCGTAAGCTCTCCTTCGTCTTAAGCCCTCCTCCAACCAGCGTCCACCCCGGCTGATAATGATGCCATGTTGCCGGATCAACCACGGCAATATCGTGATGGGCAAATCTCTTCTTGCGGAGAAGTTGATGACTGATTGCTAAGCCAGCAGCACCACCTCCCACAACCACAATTCTGTGATTTTTTCCAGCATCACTGGAACTCACTGGTGTGACTACCGTGGCCATACCTCGATGTAGTGGTATCTGTGTTTGGACTTTTTGTGCTTTGGTAAGAGAACGCCCAGCTGTGCACGCTGCTGAGGAACCTAGTACCCGGGAACGGTACATGGTTGCGATGAGAGATATAAAAAAAAGATTTGAAATGAGATGATGACGCTTTTAGGTTGATCGTAGGAAAAAGTACATTTAAATATTTAATGAAACAGGAAACAAAAGAGCAGAAAAGAGACAATTGAGTGGTTGACGACGAGGTAGGTTAGTTGAATTTTCGCTTAAGATGGGCAGAGGTATGGCGACATTTTTTTTCTTAGTGGGTACTATCCATTCGCTGACCAATAGCTGGCATTCCTTGGGATGTTTTACATTACACACCGAACCTCGCTGTGTCAGTACTAGTCACTCTTCGTTCAGTCTTTCAGAGAGAAAACAGTTGCGTTATTAAACAAGAAGTTTTTCCTCTTTCTCGGACAGGTACGCACGTCATCTTATTCCACCATGCATACTGCTGGGTAGAAAGATGCTAGCCTTGATACAGTATTTTCAGGAGACTCGCTCGCTTAAGAGCTCCTCAGTTCCTGTTATTAAAGGGGCCTCATAATAAAAGTGGTTAACCGACTATTATCAGAATGCAAATTCTAGATTGTATTTCTTGTCGGGCTTGAGGAATAACTTGTAAGAAATTTTTATTCATTTCCTTATTTACTCCAACCTCACCACATAATCCGCGCATGCATGCTTTTATGTTTTGCGATGACTCGGAAGAATGAGAAGGCTGTTGGAGCCCGATGCTACTACTGTACTTCCATTCCATTCCATTCCTCCCAGATAACTGAAGCAGTCTAAAGTTTTTTGATAAAACCTAACAGGTCTTGGAACTCAGAGCCAAAAGTTCAAGCACGCCTTCCTATAAAAATACAAAACATACCAACTCCCACACAGGCCATATCACACCTACATCCACCTAGTTGCCGCATTCCCCTTAATAATCCCCTCCAGCTCACTCGTTGTCCACCCGCCGTAGAAATCTCCCGGCTGCGGCTTCACCAACTCGCCATCAACAAAGCAATCCCAAGGTCCAGCATAAAAGCTCAGATACCCCTTCAAATCCTTGAAGCCTTTCGTCGGACTCTCATAGCTCCAAACCCTATCTTTCACTACTTCCTTCTTACCTCCTTCACCAGTCGGTAAGCTGAGGGAATGATAAGTCGCCCAGCCTTTCCACTCGCAGAATGTGGATTTCTTGGTTGCTGTTAGTGGGACAGTGATGGCGGCTGGCGGGAGGTAGTATGCTTTTTTCACTTGTTAGATAGAGTGTTCAGAAGGGCTTGATGGTTCAATACTGGGAGCATGGTAAGTCTCCAGGACCCAGTATGCTTCTTTCGTTTCGGCTATTGTTTGGCCACGCCATTTGATTTGTAGATGGCGAGGCGTTCGTTCGAGGAGGGGCGGACGCGGGAAGTTCTGGACGTTCAGTTTGGGTTTAGGTGGCATTTGAAAGAATGTTCTCTTGAATGAAGCAATGTAATTAAAAGTAAGGAAACAAGTAGAAAACCCAATTTACTGCCAATGCATATTAGATTTCATATGTAGCTGCAAATGGAGGGGTACATTGATATGTGCACTATGCGGTGCTAAAGTCCCCGTAGAAGCCGGCGAAGGGACCAACCGACGTCGTCACAAGCTGGACTCAGCCCAGTTCTTGACGACAAGGCTACTCATCTCTCTCAAGCCTACCGCCTGGCTACTAAGTTCGAAATCACCTCCTATACTCACCTAGAAACCCCACAAACCATCGCAAGCATGTCCGGTCTTGAGAAAGCGCTCTTCAACTTGAAGGTACGTCCTTATCGTCCTTGGCGGGGTGACTCGCTGCCTCCTCACTCCAGCGTTGCGACTAAGAGCGCATTCGAAATACCAGTTAACCTGTCGCACAGTTCACAGCAAAGCAACTGAATCGGCAAGCAGCGAAAGCCAGTAAAGATGAGAAGACCGAGAAGGACAAGCTGAAGAAGGTACTTCCTCTCCGTCCTTCAACCTCCTGCGTTGTACCTGGATACTGATACGGGATCCACGATAGGCAATCCAACAAGGTCACAACGACATTGCAAAGATCTACGCACAAAATGCTATCCGCAAGCAGAACGAGCGTCTGAATCTCCTGAGACTGGGAAGTCGGATCGATGCAGTGGCCAGTCGGGTACAAACGGCGGTTACGATGAGGCAGGTTACGGGGAGCATGATGAACGTGGTAAAGGGGATGGATCAAGCTATGAAAGCTATGGATTTGGAAAAAGTACATCTATGCCTTTCATATCTTTTCTTCCCCTTCATTTCACCTTTCTCTCCCTTGAAGCTACCTTTCCCATAAAAGGATAACTTGTTGACTCGAATCGTGATGGGTTATAGATCTCCGCTGTCATGGACCGCTTCGAAACACAATTCGAAGATCTCGACGTAGCAACTGGCTACTACGAAAATGCAACTACATCCGCAACCGCTGTCGGTACGCCACAGGAGGATGTCGATAGGCTGATGAACCAGGTTGCGGATGAGGCCGGGGTGGAGCTGCATCAGGAGATGGAGGGCGCGAAGGCTGTGAGTGCGGCGCCGGTCAAGAGCGGACCGACGGAGGTCGAGGAGGATGGGTTGGGAGAGAGGTTGAGGGCTTTGAGATCGTAGGTGGCTTGTTTATGGGTGTGTTGGAGCGTGGCGTGGCGTTTAGGTTTTCACGGTTCATGTTGAATTGATACGGCGACTGGGTGATTTCTTTTCTTGCCCTCCGAAATTGCGAGTGGAATCAACGCATTATACGATTATTCAGCGACATTGACTTCTTGAGTACGGGCGGAGTCTGCTGCTCCATTCCCATGTGTTCGGCCTTACCTTAGGAGAACCTGTTATTTTTATTTGTCAAACAAATACCGGCTCTTAGCCAATGACCGGTCATGACAGTTAACACGATGTGTGGCATGTTATTCTCAAGCATTTGGAGCCTGCATACAGGTCAAGTTGAACGCAGATAATTCATGGGTTATGTTGTAATTCAGTCAACGTTCAGCATCCCACGCTCAAACGAAGGCTATCATCAGCAAACTCGAAAGCAAGTGCCCATGGCACTGGCTACAGGCTATTCAAAGCCCTTACTATCATCCCCCAAGATTTTAACTTCACAAGCGGTCTCTAACTTACAGTTCCAAAATCAAGATGAAGGTGTCTGCTTCAACTACAAAGACCCCTTCCAATCTATGTACCCAAAAATACTCCAATTAATAAAAAAAGCTCACAGTGTCTGTCATATCTCGACCTGTGAAAGAGAAGGTTAAAAAAAAGCTAGTCATTCTATAATACAAACAATTCCAACTTTTTTTTCTTCTAACTTTTGGACAAAATATAACAATAAAATAATCGGCGGCTATACAGGACCATTCATTCCCCTTTGTCGAAAGGAACTACCCTTTCCGACCGATTTGTGCCTGAATGGGAATCGAATCCATATCTCACTCGCAGAAATTTATGAGTGTGTGCTCCCGTTGCACCATCAGGCCAGAGATATTTTCTGGTTGTTGTTGTTGTTGCGGAATGTGCTTATTTCGTTTCACATATGACATGGCGGATTGTAATGCTGTGCTGTGCTGTGTTACATGGAGTGAAATGATATGAGACTGAGGAGGTGGCGATACTATTGAATATTCGAGTTGAGTGCAGATTGGAAGGAAATGTACAACGAGTTCAATATGTAAGGCATCAGTGTCAAGAGGGGTGAGAATAAGCGCTGGTTAAGTTGAGTGTTTTTATTTATCTCAACTATAGAACAACGGTGACGATACCGGAGTATGTACAGTATCATGTCTCATGACGTCTCATCCATGATCAATCTCCAATCAAATTGCCACATCACTTCTCAGCGCTGTCAGCGCTGTCGATCACCTCTTTAACAATCTACCTATGAGGCGAGGCGCCCATCAATCGAGAATCACGCTGTAGCCATCCCTAAAGATTGAAGCCAACTTGAGGGTAGTGAAACCATTCGACGAGATTTCTTGCGGGAGGAAAGGTCAGCGCGAGCACAGGAGCTAGAATCGGAAAGGTAGATGAGACGTTTGACGTGGACGACTACGTTTTGATTAATAATTGACCAATAGAATCTTGCACAAACGCCATACCTATGGGAAAGATGAATAAAGAATCAAGAATAGTAGCCAAGCATTGTTTGGTGGTCTCTATAAATCATTGCCGAAGGTCATCAATGATTTGCTTGGCCTCGGTACATTACGCACGCCACAAGGTACATTAGAGCAGAGATCGCACTCGACATTAAACGACCAGGGACGTAACATTTAATTCCTTCCCTCAGCCTCGTCCTGTTACACTGGTCATGGAATCCAGCCCCTCGCCTTATATAGCACCGAGTATCCAACGAGCTTCTGCAGATTCCCCCAACATCACCCAAATCTCCCCCACACAAAGAGATACAAAACGCCGTGTCCCAACCGCAACAATCCCCTTCTATTTTTTACTCTAAGAAGAAGAAGAAGAAGAAGAAGAAGAAGGGAAGTGCAGGTAATGATACACAAACCGCAGTTAAGATCCGAATGCTGTGCCGTACCTTGCTGTTTCCTGTACATGAAAAGCAAAAATAAATGTACACAGATATTGCAAATGCAAGCCACAAAGAGCGTAAGGCATCAACCTCTATTTTGGAGTCGTTAAAAATCGTGATAGCGTGGATGTCGATGGTATAGCTGTTGTGGGGTTCAAATGATGTGCCACAAAAGTCGACGACCAAGAACGAAAGTGGCGGGTACGGTCTGCCTATATCGGAGGGCGAAGGGAAATTTCTTATAACTGGGCAGAGGATGTTGTGATGTCTGCCAGTAGTCAGCATGCCTATCCTTCGGTGCATATAAATGAGAGGTACTCGCCAGCAGTCTTGTATGCTGTAGCCTTTGCGTCTCCATTTTCTTGACCGAAAAGCAGGTCCCGAAGGAAGCTACCATACCAAGAAATCCCATTAGGGGTGAGTGAGCGCGGAATGCCAAAGCAAGTCGAGGAATCACTTGTCGAATGTTGGCAAATATCCAATCGTGATTGAAGTCCAGGACAACAACTACCAATAGAAGCAGCAGGAAGACAATATGCTTGTGATGATGAGGGGCTTCGTGAAATTTGTCAGGTAACACACGTGACGAAAGTCGTTCCCTGGCTAGCTGCCAATCTCCGTCGAGCATATTGCCCTGGAAGTAATTGGTGCTATAGTTCGAGTCGTTGGAAGGATGGTGGCCATGTTGGCTGTCACCGAACGCATAGCTGCTTCCACCACCACTACCCATTCCATAGCCCCCGGTATTTGTATACCCACCATAGTTCCCACCTGGTCCCCATTGCTCGTCACCCCCATTCGAGAAAGATTGGGGTGTATTGGAAAATAGAGTTTCGGGCAAGAAGTTGGAGATATCCTGCGCATCAGGAGCATGTCTTTGAAAAAATGGGATGCGTATGAAGTTTCCGTAGATCCAGAGCTCGATAGTACCAATTGAGAAGCAGTTAGAGCAAGGGCCAATGATATCATTGTTGAGGTGTGCGCAAGAGGAGCACATATAGCGATGTGCTGGGTCTATACGTGTAAACGGGAAATGATAGAGCTCGAAGTGGGCTTGTAGATCTTCGGAGTTGGGGAAGAATTCATTGCAAAGACCGTCTAGATGTTGGCAGTAGAAGAACCGATCACGCTGGACGCCAATCGCTATCATCTGTCCATCTTGGTAAGAAGTGTACGGATTTGGACTGTAGTCTGGCAGGTCTGGAGCAACATGAAGAAGAGTGGCTGGTGCTGGGATATCAAGCAGTATATCGCCGTGGGCCTCACCATCTGGGGACTGAATATCGAGTCGTGTGGTATCCAAACTCCCTAGATTTCCCAGAGCCTGGCCCATATTCTCTCCAATGCCCATGAGAGCATTGTTTTGCGAGATGCCTGGCTCTGGCTTTGGCCATGCAGATAATGATGTTGCGGTTTGTTGGGAAGAAGTGGATATGGAGGAGCTTGAATTGTGGCCGGCACGAGGGCGTTGCCGTTCTAATCGTTCTTGGCGGAGTCTTTCGAGGAGGTCCATATCGTGATGTTCCAAAGGGCACTGCTCTTGTTAGAACATCAAGCAAACTGTGATGGACAGAGATCTTACCTTAACTCGGCGGCTATGGCATACCCAGCATGATACCAAGTATCGTACCAATGCAGCTTTCGCTCTAGTGACTGGTGTGAGCTTCTTCCTCCGTCTTTGTTTAATCTTCTTGCCATCAAAAGTCATCAATTCCCCCTCTATATGCGCAGCGGTAGATGTAGGCTCATCTTCGTCGTCAAAGGACAGAACGGATGATAGGTCGGTGACAGCATCATAGGCTGATGTCAAGCTGTATCTGGAGGATGTGTAGGATGTGACGGATTGGGCGGTGGGAGGACCTGGGACGCTTAAATGATAGCCGTCGTGATGGCTAGCGGCAGATTGAGGTTCGAGCTGACTATTCTCCACTTTCTCCTTTAAGTGAGCGTCGCAGTATTGTATGTAAAGCTCTAATGCTTTTGCTTGTTTCTCTTTGATAATTGGTAGAGGGTAGACAGGATGGGGTCGCGATGGCGGGGTAGAAGTTTGCTGTAACACTGGCGGGGTTGCATGGCTCGCTGTTCTTATAGAAAGGGAAAGGGATTGCCTATGTTTTGAGCGTGAGTTCGAGGTTGCGACATGGCGACGCGAAGGTCTGTCAATATCCATGGCAGAAAATATGGTCTGTTATAAAGAAGGACTCGAGGCTGCCGATTCCTGTGGTTGGCAGGCTTGGTGTTAGGCACACATCGACACCAGCGCCGTGCTGATTGATTGATGCGGGCCGCAGCGCTGGATCTTGGGACTGATAAATAGAATAAAAAGCTTGAAAGAGTTTGAAGGACTTCAAGCGAAACGAATGGGTAAATAACGTACTCACTGGGCTTGAAGGGTGATACTCAGCTGTATATATTGATGGATGTTAGGCGAAGGGCTCCGCCATGAGGCAGATAGGCAGTGCAGGTGTATGTACGAAGTACATAAGGAACCGGCCCAACAACAGACCAGAATCTCGGTGTCAGAAAGAAGACGACAGGTACAGTACTGCTCGTACCCGGTCAACCCACGCTTGACATCGACATTATCATGGAGCGGTCAAAATTGCTTCGAAGCAGATGCGGCACACTATCGATGTACTGTGAGATTTGACCAAAATGCACTTTTGATAGATGATCGAAAGTTGAAATCGCATACGAAAAATACAATGCGATGATGCACGCAAGGAACCAAGCGATTTTGACCATCGCGCTGTGATGTCACTGAATCGTGGCTGAGGCGGAGGCTACAGAACCACTGGGCCAATACTGTAATTAAGCGAGAGAAGAATCAGCCGCAATAATTACAGTACTTGTCTGGTCGCACCAATATATATATATGGCCAGTGGCGAAGCACGAAGGAACGAGTAGTGCTCATTGCAAATGTTGTAAATGATGATTGTTTTGTTTTAGTATCATTCGAGAGCTCGATAGGCAAATTATAACTGATATATTGCAATGTGCAAAAGTGCAAAAGTGCAATGTGCAATTCGTACTCTTCTGTCCTCCTCGAGGATAACCAATTAAGTCAGGTCCTTTGCCCTTGAATTTTGCCCTCTTGGCCCCCTTCTCCCTCAGTCAGCCTGGTCGAAGGCCGGGCGCACGCAAATGAGTCATTATCACTTAAGATATGATTGTCAGGAATGAAGTAATCGAGAGCCTCAAGGTTTCAGATACTGTAAGAATTAGGAGATGGGCGAGCTGCTGCATTTGACACATGTTACGATGGGATGAGACTCGGACGCGCCCAGTGTCACGTCGTCCACTCGAACCGAAAGACGTCTCACACATGACGAAGAAAAAAGGTCTAGAATAATACGCTTGTACGAAGTATTTTTCAATTGCTTTCGGGCACTCGGTAGCTAGATAACAGGTACCTTTGTCTCAGTGTTCCTCTCGGGAGGCTGGTGCAGGCCAAACAAGTCGAACGCCTCGCGCGACCACGGGCCCTCAACTAAAGCTTCCTTTGCGGGCGGTCCCTCAATTGTCCTATTTGCCCCGCTCCCGTCCCTAGTAATTATCGACTGGTTTCGTTCGGTTCGGCTCGATATTCGTGGCGCAGGTGGTGGCGCAGGATTTAACATGGGATTTATCATATCAATGGTAGCGGCTGCTATAGTCTGGAGAGATTTCCCGCGGGTAGCAGGATTTGCAAGTCTTGCCCTCGGCGGCCCCATTCTCAAATTGTCGACCGCCAAGTCCGGGGTAATTAGGGCTGCAGATGTCCTTGTACTAAGGGAGTGAGCTGAGCTGAAGCCTGGATCGCTGCCGGGCTCTTGGCCATTATTATCCCCCTTATCGATCGGCAGGGATAGCTGAGGAGAAGAATGCATTGCCTCTTCGCCTGGGACTTGTTCACATCTTGTAGAATGTGAGGTAGCTCCAGCAATCGAGTCCTTCAGGCCGGTTGAAGGTTGAATTAATGCTCGAAATTGAGGAGTTGCAAATTGAATGACACTAATATTCTCATGGGATTTATCGGAGTTTCCTGAGACTGTCAAGGTGGGCATTTCTATGGCGCATCTGCCTGACTTCTTAGATGTGGGGTGATCTTTCTGGATATGAGATTCCTTGGAAACATGGAGGTGCTTCGCTTGCTCTTGGACAGACAGCCTCTCGCAGTACACCGGTCCTTCGCCGACTGGTTTCTTCGTTTTCTTCGTTATCTCATGACATCTTATTTCGGGCAGCTCTTTCGCCTGTGGCGGGTTGGAAGAAGATGAACCCGCATAGCCCTCAAGTTCACCAGCTATGGTAGAGACGAGGATAGATCTCTGTAAATTTGAGGCGTCTACTTTCTCAGTATCTGGATTTCCATGTACTGAAAAAGCTCTCGAGACTTTGAATGTATTCAACTCGATATCGTTCCGAACGAATGATGTTCTTGGCACTTCAGTCTCGCTTTTCGGATCACTTATCCAAGCCTTGGTCGAAGGAGCTGTTACATCGTTTGCTGAAAGACTAACTCTCTTGCTTAGCGAGCTCATATTGTTGCTTCCATGTGTTAGAAGCTCCGATACCCTAGGTTCTCGCTCACCATCTCCCCATTCCACATCCATTGGCTTCGTAAAAAGGGGAAGCTTTAGGGATGAATCAGTCTCTTCGTAGTTTGATCCGTTAACTCGTGTCCAGCTTTGTTTCTCGGAAGATGCGCTATGCTCAATTTCAGCACTAGGTGACTTTGGGTGAGATACGTTACCCGATTGAAGCGTAGCTCTAGGAATAGGTACCATGTGCTTTATGGTAGGCACATTCTTGCGGGATAAAAGAGCGTCAATTGTCGTATGGCTAATACTGTTATCGGGATCAGATACTGATGTATCTCCCAAGTGTAGCTTAGGTCGTGAGCCTTTCAGACGTGTCTGCAATAACACCTCCTGTCTGTTACAGAATGCGTTCAAATCTATCGTCGCTTGGGAAAGAGCCACTTCGCCAGGAACCTCTCTTTCTGCTTCTAGTTGTTTAGTGGTCACCCGGCTTATTCCACATGGAGCGGACGGTCGAGAAGCAGGGCGTTCCATGAGCATCATCATCTTTCGAGGCGCTCTTGGCTTGATCCATAGGCCTGATTGCGGTCGACCTGGAGTTGGATCGGCAGCAGATGAGTTCTGGGCAGATGTGCTTCGAAAATTTCCTCCCTTCTGCAAACCAGGAGTGGTATGGTCCCTCTCGAGGTGTAACAAAGATCGAGACGGTCCAGCATGCACAGTATCTGCAAGCTTCACACCTTTGGCAGCCTCCGTTCTCATTGCCGATGCTTTGGAGGATAGTCTAGGAACAGGATCGCGATCAGTAAAACTGCATTTCTCGAATGAGGTGGGGATTTCTCTCATTACGTCTCTGGTATGAGAAATTGAGTTTCTTGCTGTCTTGGCCACTTTGGCAGCAGCTCCTCCAGAGACCAGTTCATCAAAGCGTTCTCTCCTTGGTGGTGAAGTGCTGCGTCGCACCTTGACTTTCCCAGATGTCTCTAAAAGGGACTTCTTCGTTTTGAAGGGAAATTCTGCGGGAGGATATGCGATGACGACAGGAGCATGCTCGGTTTCCGCAGAGGAATCCTTGGATTTTTGGACACCAGCGTGAACATTTGGGATTTGTTTCTTAGCCATGACTGGCGACGGCTCATGGGGTAGTACCATTTTCATGACGCTGTCCTCTGTTTTGGAATTGCTATTTCCATTCTCTAGACACCTACCTTGATTTGAAAGGGTCGCCATCATCGGTTTGCCCGAAGATCTGATTTCAGGCTGAGATAACATGAGCGGAGTACCAGTAAGACTACTGGCATATCCACGTTTTGCCTGTGCTGACCTTTTCTGCATTTTCTGTTTTACGACAGGCAATTCGGCCATCGACAATCTTTTCTCCCGAGCGATCTTCCGCCTCTCATCAACCGCCCTCCAGTCTTCTTTATCCCCCACTGTCAGGTCAATGGTATTTTCTGGGATCTGCTGGCCTATTGGCCATGTTTTGAATGGCTCATAGCGTATCGTTGGAGTGCTTGACGGTTTTGAAGATGACAGTGATAGAGTGGCGCCCATTAGATTCTGTGCATAGCCATTCTTACTAGATGTAGTTTCGTTCTGTCTCCTTCTCTTCGCTGGCCGTTCCGTCTCATCCATATTTCCATTTACCACCCTGTTCTTTTCGAAAGGAGAGGTATCAGGGACTGCTGCTCTTCCATAATGACCAGTAGGTGTCAACATGGCATTCAAAGGTTTTGGCCGCAGAAGACCAGGTCCTACAGGGGTGCCTTGAACCTGTAACAGTGAGGCAGATGGCGATGTAGCGGCCTTTGCTGCAACTCGCGATTCTCTTTCCTTCACTCTCTTGTCCACCAATTCGGAGAGATCCTGGTCCCGTCTCTCAATGAATTCTCCGACTTCTACCAGAATCCCTCCTCGCTCCAATTCTACTTCCTCGCCTTCATCGAAATCCAACCCCCCCTTCCAATGCGTGTCTCCCACGAAGTTCGACCTCTCATCGTAGACCATAACCCGCTTGTTGAAGGTATGAAACTTGAGTTTGCCATCCTGCCATCGCTTCTGCTTCCTTCGAATATCTGAGGTGTAAAGGCATCGGAATTCGAGAACTGGCGCTGTGTTTTGTGATGGTGGAACCTCCAAAGGGGCATTCATTCTTCCCGTGTGGGAGGCTGTCACGGCCATGGTATCTGCAGCTGTGTGAAATGACTCATCGTCTCGGATTAAAGGTTTGGGGATCCAGGAGGAATATAGGCCGATTCTGGATGATCAGAAAAGCTCTGGATGGCTTTGGGGCGATTCAACGCGATGCGCTCCGACACGATAAGGAACGAAATCACATACCAATGAAATACTCCTTTTCTTGAGCCAAAACGCCTCCAAACTGTCTCTCAAGACGAAGACAAATAAAATAGCAGATTCACATGCTGTATGATGTAGATCGTGTTTACTGTATCAAAGTGCTACGCCTAAAAATATACAGACTAACAGTCATGCTAGAAGGATGACACTTTGGGCATACAGCCCTGCCTAAGTACAGTACAGTAGTACAGTACATTTTGCAGTACGAAGTATGTACGTACCACCCCACTCATACAGTACAACTGAAACTGGCACGTTCATCCCACCACCACCAGCCACCGAACAACATTAAGATCGCAAAACCACCGCGCCACTGGACGTTAACTTACAAGGTACTTCCTTCGTATTCGTAATTCTTCGTTCTACGACGTGGCGAGCCTGTATCAATTAACTCTCTCACTCATTTCATGCTATTTCCGTTCCTTGCCTTCCTCGTACCTTCTCAGTAACTTGCAAATAATTGATGGTACACGAGGCAGCTTTCACAGAATCTCAGTCGTTACCAAGATCTACAATTACAACTCTCGACCGACCAATTCTTCACAATGAATTCTATGCACAGGCAGTTTGGCAAGCTCATGGGGAAGGGAGCAGGAGATAAAGCTAGTGTTTCTGTTATTCTCAACGACTACGAGGATGTGGATAAAACACTCACAAAAGTTGGTAATTTGTCAGGCCTGCTGGGTACATGCTAATATTTAACAACAGCTCATCGAAGCATCGAAATCTTGGAGAGACTCCTGGGTCTCGATCCTCGGAATCAATGTATCTACAGCTACTTTGTTCGAAGAGCTCTATAGCCCCATCGTAGGGACTGATGACGGAGGTGGGCGGCAGCCAGTCATGACCTCGCGCCAACAACTCAATCGAACGTCTGCCTTGAAGGATGTGTACACAGACTTGAAGACTGATTTGTTGGATGAAGTCAACATGATGGATTCTCGAGTTATCAGGCCCGCAACGGATGCAAAAGAGTACATACAGCCAATCCGCAAGACAATCAAAAAGAGGGAGAACAAGAGGCTCGATTGGGAAAGGTATATCGACAAAGTTAACAACTATCAACGTAAAGTCAAACGCACTGACCGAGAAAATGCTGCATTGGTTAAGGCAGAGGAAGAACTAGCCAGAGCTGCAGAGGTATGTTGTCGCGACTGCTTTTGAGTGCGCGCCTAATAGACCTTTCAGGATTTCAAGATTGCGGATGAATCTCTTCGAGAGACACTCCCTCCCATCGTAACCTCAGCTTTCGCAATTCTTCCTCTCCTTCTTGCCAACCAAATTCTCATTCAGCATACCGTTCTTGCTCAATATTATACTGCACTGCACAATTACTGTGAAGAAACGGGTCTGGGCTCTCCCCCTCCACCAATGGAGGACGTTATAGCAGTTTGGGGAAGTGACTTCAAACCGACTCAAAAGGAACTCGAATGCATTACGGTAATCGCCCGTGGTAAAGCTGTACATCAGCCGATGTCTCCGGGAGAAGATGGCCGCAAACACTCCACAACAACCGGGTTAAATATCCGGAATGGATTCGCAAATCGACGACCATCATTTCAAGGTCCTGGATCGCAGTCAGTCTCCCCACATCCAGAGAAACGTATTATGCGAATCCCTTCATCGCAATCGATAACAGTCGCGGCTCCTGCAGCGCCAGAACCTACACCATCTCCGGAACCGACGCCGGGCTACTCACCTCCGGACTATTCAACTCACCTAGCCCCCGTTTCATCCTCTGCCGCGCACGCCCCTGCTGGGCCTTCCATGGATTACTTCCAACGTTCGTCGAGCGCAAACACAATCCAAAAGAAGAAGCCTCCCCCTCCACCACCGAAACGAATAGGCTCTCAAAACTCGGGTATATTTGCCGTGGCTCTCTATTCCTTTGAGGGACAAAATCAAGGCGACCTCAGTTTCAAGGAGGGAGACCAGATCAAAGTCATAAAAAAGACCGACAGCACAGATGATTGGTGGGAGGGCGAATTGCGAGGTGTCAAGGGTAGTTTTCCTGCAAATTATTGCAAACTTGCCTAAATCGTCCTTAGCAGGGCTATATATCAGATGGATAATGAGATAGTGGGATGACGAAGTGATGATTGATGACGGACGGAATTGGTAGGATGAAGCACAGTTTAAACATGATAAGTCTACAGTCGTTTTCGGCGTAACTAGAACACAGGCACTTTATACATGCATATAAGACAATGGAACATAAATCAGCTTCTGATACTATTTCGGAGGACAGAATTCGTGAAATATACGAAAAGGGACTTTGAAGGCGACTGGTATATATCTACTGCACAGTTTGATCTTCCGTATCCGCGTGCCTGCTTGAGTCTGGGGCGTTTCTGAGATGACAAAAGGATAATTCGAATAGCATGACCAAGTGACATCGCAATATCTATCATCTCTCGCTATTCCCGCATACGCAGTACGCAAGGGCTTTTTATTACACATTGCCCTTATATATCAATGAGTAATACACCATGGAGAATTATCAGAGTGTCGTCACACAACAGGGCGAGATTGCAGAGCAAGTACTCATTTCCACTTTGATTCGTTGTGATAATTGCGCCTGCGGATTGACCTCGCTTACATGAAAAGGGGTTCCGTACTTTCAGGTTCACCACCGCGTGAGTGTTACTCGATTTATATGTCCTGGAGCGTACTTTGAGATGAGCGACTACTATTAACAGGTGTCGATGCTATAAAACTACTTCTCCTGTTGTACTGGACGCGGCGGCTATAATTACATTTATCTCCATACGAGACATGATTATCATGAAATCCTCAGACCAGAAGAACGCCTGCGAGTTCCTTTCCACCCATTGAAAGTTTTCCCATCCTTTACTGTATTTCAGTCCCGATTTCCCATACCTTGAATACGAATATCCGTTCCTAGTACAAGCTCCACCACCTAGAAGAGGGACCTAGCCTGCACATCAAAAATTTCATTCCTCCACCCCTTCGCAGCATTGTCATCCACAACCTCGCCTGCTCTGGCGGCCTCTTCGTCCCAGAGCTTGACTACGCTCCCTGGCGCATAAACACCAGCAAATACATTGCCTCTCTCTCCCGCCGCACCCCTGACACCCACATTCGTATATAAATCTGGGTCCTCTTCTGGCGTCAGCCTCGTTATGAGAGCCTTAATGAACGTACGCAGATCCTGCGGGCCCGCAATTCGAGTGGCTCGAAGACGTTCGCGGGCGAAGAGTAACTCGCGGTTAGCAGCGTGGAAGAAATCTCCAATGGCGGTGGCGAGTTGACGCTCCATCACCTTGCGAATGATGGGGCGGAGGAGCGGCTTGAGGAGCCATGCCAGGCACGCAAACTTGGACTGTCGCAACGTGTAGCTAAGATGATGGATCTTGACACGGACATTTTTGAGAGTGAGGATTTTCTCAAGGCGTTCTTTACCTATTTCGACATCGACCTCAATATCAATTCCTCTATCATCAAGCTCGAAGGATGCAATTCCTTGATCAGCAAGACGGAGAATGCCCTTGTGGGCGCGTAGCCAGAAGCCCACTTCATCGGCGCGAATGGACAGGCCTTGGGCTTTGATTGTGACAAGGGATTTGACGGAGCTGATGGTACGGAAGCGAGCTTTGCGGATAGAGAGGTCGTTGTAGGTTTCGATTTTGAGACGGAAAGGGAGGAATGATGTGTTGTTGATTGTGCGTCCAGGCTCAATGATTAGATTTTCGAGCAAAAGATCTACTTCCGGAGCTGAGATCTCGAGACGTGGAATAGGGATGTATTGAATTGCTTGGATGATGAGGGGGATTAAGATGGTGTGCGCATCGGTGAAGAGATCAGGGTTAGTGATGTTGTTTGCTGGGGAAATAATATTCCAAATTTGAAGAGTGGTTTGAAGAAGTTTGGACACGTCCTGATCGTTAATGACTGAATCGAAAGTCTTCCGAACTTGCTGAAGGACTGCATCAACATCCTTGCGGAGTGGGGAGTCTGTCCCAGCCTCCTTTGACTTCTCTTTCAACTCTTCAACCTTGTTACCGGCCGATTCGAAGAAATCCGGATCGGTCAGCATCTTTTGAATTGACGAAGCGAGTTCTTCCATGATATTCTCAAAGTCGGGATCCTTTTCTGAGTGCTCCATGAGGTTCTTTGCGCGCTTCTCCAGCTCCCTCCAGGCTTCCTTGTCGCCAAATGAACTGACCAAAGACCATCCGTTCTTGATAGCTCGGTCAAGTTCTTCGTTTATTTCTACATCTTCCTGTATCGTACCGAGAGTGTTGTCCAAAGCTCTAGAATAAATCTTGGCATACCGCTTAATGAGAAGGCCAATGGTTGATACGGAATCCGAGTAATCATTTCTTCTCCTAAGTTTGGTAACTGTAGCTTTGAGACGGTGGATCAATGTCTCTCTCTGACCACCAGTGATATTCTCTTTCAGGCTAGCACCTGCCTCTTTGCCGGTCTGCTTGACGCCATTCGCAACAATATCCACAACTTCGGCCGCTTCAGCTTCAAGATCCTCTCCTGTAGGGGCCGGACCTTCCTCACTGCCTGGATTCTTGACTGTCTCTGTCTCTTCAGCAGATGGCTCAATTTGCTTAGCAGCCTCTTCGGCAACTTCTGAGACTGTATTGGCAGTGTCAGCGAACACCTGTCTCCCAATTTTATTCAAATCCGAGAGAAAGATTCTGAAGTCAGAGTTCGTCAACAAAAGGCTTCCGACTGTTTTGAAGCTCTCATATGCTGGTAACAGTTAGCAGTCATTCACCAAATGTTGAGGAATTGGCATACCCGCCGATACATCGGCTTTCGCTCTTGTTGAAGTGGCTGTCTGGATCAGATCATCTACATCGACAGAAATTCTAGCGTGTATCAAAAACCAGATGAAGTCTTGGATTTGGTCCTTGTCGGTCTTATTCCTCAGCAATTCGATGAACTCCTTCAGCCATTGCTTTGAGTACTTCGTCAGTCTTTTCCCACTATCACTCAAGCCTGGAGTGTCTGGATTGAGCACATCTGATGCTAGGAGAGTTCTCAAATTGGCAATTGTTTGCTCAGTTGATGGCATGAAGCCTTTGGACAGAGCTCTGAGCATCTGATAAGTGTGCATCTTCTGATGGGCTGCCCGTTGAAGTGTGGTATCGTCCTCATACTGTGGAAGCAATGGCTGTCTGTCGCCATCTGCGCAAGACTTTTTTCTGGAGCCGAAGCAAGAAGACATGATGTTTGAGTGGGAGGACGAAGAGGCCGGGGACGATGCTTCCCAGAGATATACAGTCAGTCCAGTCTTAACTATAGGGTTCCAAGTGCTTAAATCTATGACAGACGGACTTCACACAAGCTTGTGTAATGTTTGTACTACAACATAGACATACGTCTAGCTGTGTGAAATGGAAACCAATGAGTGAGATAGACAATGTCGTAGATTTTGTAGTCTGCATCTACATACAGAAGTGATGTGTCATGCACAACACGAATCCCATTTCCTGATTCCCATAGAGCTTGAACTTGAGGAGCTTGGGCCATAAAACACTACGTCAGAGACAATTGGGTTCCCTGCTGCCAAGCTACATGTAAGGCGAAAGGAAGATTGTTTTTCCTATCTCCACGTGCCACTCTTATCGCAACTCAACCCACTCCACTGCACCCCTCCAGGACTTGCTAGCAGGACATGTACATGTTTATATATACCCAGACAATTCACCCCTAAGATAGCAGTCAGTAATGGAACAGCGAAAAGAAGAGGTTACACGGAGGCCCCTCTATGGTAGGCTCCGACTGCCCTTCCCTTATCCTTCGTACAGCACAGTGACTAATGCATCTCAGTGTATGACCTTCCTCGGGATATTCTCGCGACTTTAGTAAGAAACGATGCCGCTGGAGATGGGTCCCAAGATGATAATCAGACTACAAAGGATGTGCATAAACCAGAATCAAGGACAGAAAGTGCTGTTGGGTCAAAGTCCTGCTCCCTCTGCGGGGTAACATTTCACACAGTGGAGGATCAGAGAAGTCACATTAGGTCGGACCTGCATGGCTACAATCTGAAACTGAGGATCAGAGGTGCCAAACCCGTGAATGAAGTAGATTTTGAACAAATGGTTGGCGGTATGTACTCCTCCCTTCAACTCGGACCTTTACTAACTGTAAAGAGACCTTAATGAGAGTCTTTCAGGCTCTGACTCATCGGACACTGAGGACGACGAGGACGGAGACGTAAAGAAGGAGACGACACTGACTGCTTTGCTGAAGAAGCAAGCCGCTATATCTTCGACGAGTAATGAAAAGGAGGACGCATCTGCAATAACGAAGCGAAAACGAGGCTCAGGAAAGCCTCCCATTATATGGTTCGCATCGTCAACACTTCCTAGCAGCACTTATCTCGGAATATACCGAGCGGTTTTTACAAATGAAGAACAGGAAAATGAGACTAAAATTCTCGATATCGTTCAGAAGAAGCAGCTAGCGCCTCAGCCTGCTATGAAGATTCCTACGAACTTGAATAATGGAGTTCCTCCACCGGAAGCATACAGAGGGCCACACATATTTTTGTGCATGATTGGAGGAGGCCATTTTGCAGCTATGGTAGTCTCTCTGACACCCAAACAGACAAGATCAACGCCCACGGGTCCAATATCAAAGGAAGCTACTGTTCTAGCACATAAAACTTTCCATCGATACACCACTCGTCGAAAGCAAGGTGGTGCGCAATCAGCAAATGACAATGCAAAAGGAGCAGCCCACTCTGCTGGCGCTGATTTGAGACGGTACAATGAACAGGCGCTTACAGACGAGGTCAGAGCACTTCTCCAGGATTGGAAGGGCATGATCGACACATCCGAATTACTTTTTATTAGAGCAACAGGAAGCACCAACAGAAGAACACTATTTGGGCCTTACGATGGACATATTCTTAAACAGAGTGATCCAAGGATACGAGGATTTCCATTCAGTACCCGCCGTGCTACACAGAATGAGCTGATGCGATCCTTTGTTGAACTTACTCGTGTCAAGGTTCTGGAGGTTGATGAGGCGGCTATAGCCGCAGCAAAGTTAGCTGCAGACGAGTTGGCGAAGCAAGTGGCTGCAAAAGTAATTAAAAAGGCAGTACCTTTAGGTCCAAAGTTATCAGAGGAGGAAGAAACCGCTCTCCTTCACACCTCACAACTCCAAGCACTGATACGACGGGCCAAAGTGCCGGCTTTGGTTTCGTATTTCAAAAGCAATGATATTTCTCCCGACTTCGTCTTCCAACCTCCAGATACCCCACAAAATTTCCATGCACCTACCCCTCTCCATCTTGCTGCGAGCCAGAACTCCGCACCGCTAGTCACAGGCCTATTAGCCAAAGCAGGCGCAAACCCAACTGTTCTGAACGGAGATGGTAAAACACCATTTGACTTAGCAGGTGAACGTGCAACCCGAGATGCATTCCGAGTTGCTCGTTCGGAATTAGGAGAGAATAAGTGGAACTGGGAAGCCGCACGCGTTCCAGTCGCAATGTCACGAGTAGACGCCGATCAGCGTGACATCCGTGAGAAGAAAGAGGAGGCGAAAAAGGAAGAAGAGAGACGAAAAGCCGAAGAAGCGAGACTTAGAGAAGAAGGACCGAAGGTCATTGATAGTGGACCGCTTGGGAAGGCAGCTGGGCGAGGGAGAAATTTGGCTCTTGGTCACGTAGCGAAGACAGCTCAGGAGAAGCGAGAGGAGGAGGCTAGAGGTATGACTCCTGAGATGCGGATGAGGCTCGACAGAGAACGGAGAGCTAGAGCTGCTGAAGAGAGGATGAAGCGCATGCAAAGCGGCAGCTAGGTTGATCAGATGTTACTGAGCTTTCTAAAATCCGAACCCAGGTTTTAAATTCTCGCTTATTTGATTTCAACCCAGTGTTCTCCGTTGGCAAAGTGGCCTCTCAAAATAATGTATATATACCGACAACTCTAGAGGGGCGTGAAAGGAACGCTCGCTTTATCGCCACCCGAAAGCCTTTTCATGTACAGATTCAATAATGATGCGGGCGCTATTCTTACCTGATCGAGTTCTTTTGGGGAGAAAATAAGGATGTGGATTGGACACAAAGGAGGGACATCACTATGAACGAGTATGTGGGCTCGCTATTCGCTTTTGTGGGAGGTAGGAAGGAGATGTTTTGTCCTTTTCTTGAGTGAGTTTTTGGACTATGATGAAATCTTCGAATGAGATAGGTGAAGTGAAGTGAAGTGTTGCGTGGCTAGCCTTTTTTAAGTAATCGAGGAGAAGTCCGCTCTTCGGATGATGATGAAGATGCCCAGAGAGGCTGGAAAGAAATCATTGACTAGGGATTTTTGGAAGAGCTATATGATTCATATCTTTTCTATTTTACGAGCGAAGGGATCGCTTAGTCTATATATCGTAACAAGAAATTAGCTTGCACTCTTTGTCCATCTAATATACATATATATCCCTCTCCTCCCCACCCCCCAAAAAACACCATTATAAGTAACAATCTTATCCACCATTCAAACATCCTTTCCCATCACACAATACCATTGTAAAATCCCACCCAACAAAAACGCCACACTGCCCCATAAACCCGCTACACTACCCTGAACACTTCCCTCCCTACTTCCCAAAAACGGCAAAGCCCCAGCCAGCGTAAAGCCGATGCTCCCAACCACATTCCAAAAACCCACGTGCCATTCAACCTGCTTCGGAAGAGGCCTGTACCAGGTTCCTTGCGTGGCTATCATCTGAAGTGTCGAGGCGACGATGAAGAGGACGCCGCCCAGGGTCGCGGGAAAGAGGTTGCAGAGGTAGAAGAGCCGGGTGTTGGTGAGGTCTAGGATGCCGGGGAAGGATGTGATGATGGCAAGCATGAAGATGAATGTTCCTATGGATTGAATGATGGCGGCGATGAAGAGTAGATCGTGAAGGAAGATGGTGCGGAGGTGGGCTGTGTTGGGCCAGAAGATGAATGTAGAGGTACCGTATAGTGCTGGGAGAGAGGTCGCTGTGGTCGAGGGGGCTGCTAGAGAGTGTGGTGATGTGTTGCTAGGAGGAGTGAGTTGTCGCAAGGGGAAAACGTTGGCGCTATCTCTGAAGGGTGTAATGTGTTGTCGTCGTAGGGCTTCATGATCATTATCATTATTATCATGCTTGTGCTCCAACACGGATATCTCCCCATCAACTGTAATACCTTCCGTCAAAGTCACTTGTCCTCCTCGATTGAGATTCAGCGCCTCAAGAACACCTGCGAAGCCTCCGAGAATGAAAATCACACCACCGATGAGACTCGTTGCTCCGGTCCAGTAGAGCTCTGAAGAGGAGCTTATGTTTGGTGCTACTAAGGGTAGGAAGAGCAAGAGGCCGTTGGCGACGAAGAAGGCAGATCCGATGGCGAAGGATACTCCAACCATCCAGCTCATATCTCGCCACGGAAACTCGGTGCACATTCGTTTAATACGTGAGCCTGGATTTGAGGACTTTTGCATGGGAGGCTGTTCAGTGTAGAAAAGTTCTGCTGTTGAATGGTCGCCGGCAGACCTGATGGGCCTGCCCTCGTGTGGGTCTTCATAGACGTTGAAGTTTGGCCATTTTGTAAATCTTATATCATCATTTCGTTCTAGAGGTTCGTCAAATGATGAGCTTTTCGTGCCAGGATGATGCTCTTGTTGTGATTCCATTCTCATGTACTTTGGAGATTTCCTGGCGATCTAGACGTCAACCAGCCATTTGAACATGGTGCTAGCTGTCCCATATATAGACCTTCCTGGCGTACCTGACGTTCTTTGCACTCAGCCATTTCAAAGCAAGGTCTGGGTTTACATGGTCAATCCTATCATTGCGTACAGGATCATCCACCACTACACCATGAAAGGAGGTTTTAGATGGGTAGGGCTACGAGGAAGCTGATAATCCGGCGAGGAGCCGAGGATGGCATGGCTTGTTTGTACAGTGTAGATAGTGACCAATACCGAGATCTGCCCTAGGTTATATCAGGAGTGTCGTTTCTAGAAAGCTGCAGACAAGATACGCATACCTGGGAATGATGGCGTCTAGTGCCGCAAGGGTGGAGGCCGCGATGGCGAAGAATCCCCTTCCGTAGCATAATCTATTCTTCACAATGGCGCAATGAAATGGGGCTGTGGATAATAGTGCCTACGGTACTGTCCGAAATGGACCGGAGTGATCCCATGAAACAAAAATGCCGGTCGACTTAGCCTTGCTTGATGCGAGATCTTGACGAGACGGAAAACAGGTAGGTTGGGCGATACAAGAAAATGATCATGGTGATCTCCCAAACTGCTTCATTGGGAAAGAAACGAGGTTATTCATTTCGTTTCGTTTCATACCCTGAGGTGTTATCTCAAACATTCTATCCCGTCAATTAGCTACAAGACTAGGTAGGAGACTTCCGATCGAGATCTATTTCATGCGAGGTTCCTGGGATAAGATACCCACTGTATATCTGACTCAAGCTTTCCCACCCATAGGGGTAGTATGTGATCAGGCCAGGACCGAGATGTTGGTACAAGGCAACGCCTTGTAGTTGTTACTCGTTGGTGTTGTTAAAACAAGGATGGTCGGAATACATCTCTAGCTCGGCGTGGCCCAGTTTCATGCATAGCTATCCGAGGATAAGCCTTGCTCGCAACAGTACTTCCTATACATATTTGGACTCTGTATATCCATGGCAATGACAAAAGTGCAATGAACGGTACCTAGTAGGCAGAAGAAAGGCGCACCGTCATCCTCGCTTCAAAGTTGTTATCTCTTCATAAAAGCTTTGCGATGGAGACCAGCGGGCGTCTTGTATGATATACATAATCTTTCATATGGTGTGATATTCAAACAACCTCCGGGATTTGATAGAAAGTTCGTTTTTCTAATTGTAAACAAGATTTTGTTTTATCAATTTCTCGTTCATTATTACTCTAAATTCTCAAGAAGATGAGGCGAAATATAAATATTCAAATTTAAAGGAAGTCTTTGTCTTTTACCAAGACCGTAGTTTATACGTGCATCTATTACGAGTCTACCTCCTTCCGCTCTCTGCGCTTACCCAGCATAAGAGACATCCTAATTGGAATGTATTGTTTGAGGAGAATTGGAGCCGCCTTGGACTGTTTGAGTGACTACTAGTAGATTGTTGTAACATTTGTGTCTTCGCAGCGCCACAGGAAGACAAGCTGAATACATCAGCTCTCGCTACTCCTCGTGATCATCACTTATACGGAAAATCACTCTACACCAGCTCAAGACATGTCTCAAAGAGTAGAACCCAGCATGTTGGACGCCACACCACCAGATTCCCATTATTACCAGTGAGTGTTATCACTCTAGACTAATTACACAAAGCGACAGCATCCGCAACATCCATCCCACCATCCGTACAAAACGTAGCAAAGATTCCCAGAAGCAACCCATATCCATTGAAACCGCCGTTCCCCACCCCGAAGCAAACACGCGCGCAATGCCAGCCAAAAAAGGAGAAGAAAAAAACACCACAACAGCCAGATAAGAAACGAAGCACGCCCGCCAGATATGCTAATCCCCTTTGCTCAAAAATGTACTTTTGTCAGTCAGGTTTCATATTTGCACCTCTTCATGTCTCGAAGACGGCGACTGATCCACATCCGCCTCCCCATTGCCAGAAAACCACGACGAAGACAACACCGATAGAGGAGAGGATATCGCATCGAGCCAAGATTAAAAATCCAGGGCTCCACCAATGCAAATAAGCAAACAGAAACAATAATCTCAAAAGCAAAAGGTGACCGAGTGCAAGTGGATGACTTTAGGCGAGTTTCCATGTTTGGTCGTAGGAGGAAGGAATGTCGCCACAAGTCAATCCAGCTCAAGCCCAGATAAGTACGCCGACCCGCCTTCCCCATGGATTTGTCCATCAGCAATATATGCATTTGCCAAACACCATTTGAAATCCGCCCATTTTATACCATTTACGAATCCCGCTCCCCTCCGCTCCGACCATGCAATTCACATTGGATCCTTTTAACCCCAAACTGAAGCCTGTACACCGAGGGAGTTCTTTCCCCACACACCGCTCTTAGATCCCCATCCCAGTCCGACATCCTGCTGATTTTGAGAGTTTGGGTTGGAAGCTGCGGAGGCAGTCCGTCCATCCTTCTCACCTTGATTTTGCTCATTGTTGCTTGCTGCAAAGCCGTAGCTGAGTGGTGATGGGAGGGGAGTGGTGGAGCGCTTGTTCAATGCTGGGTTTGGTGCTTGGCCACTGGGGCGAGTCCCGATGGGTGCAACGCCAGAGCTAGTTGGGCCCTTACCTTGACGAGGAGGGGATCCACCTGGGGACGACGTTGACGTGCGGCTTGACTGCTGAGCAGCTGACTCGAAAAGACTGAAGCTGCTGGTTGGATTCGAGGATGGCGAAGAGGTGCTGTTAGCACGGGATCGTTGTTGTCCTTGACCTTGACCAGCTGCTGATTGAGGCTCTACTGGAGCTTGGCCTTGTTCACCCTGGTTTTGAGCATTGTAATGATCGAATGCTAATGGCGAGTGGCCTCGAATGCCAACAGCAGATTGAGACCCAGAGCCCTGAGTTCCTGGGCGAGGAGCTCCGTTCTCATCAAAAGCACCACTTTCAGGGTAGGCGGCACCTTCACCATAGAGGGCGTTACGTTGGCGAGCAATCAATTCACGGCGTTCATCCTCACTCATTCCACTGCCTGGGCTCATTGTACGATCGACTTTACCTCCCAGAGTAGAAATTTCAGCTACAACGCCTTATTCTAGTCAGTAAATGTTGATATAGCAGAGGGAATAGTGTCTCCAGGGGAAGATTCGCGATCACACAGCACAATAGGCGAGCGAAATCAGTATGGATGGGACGTTGAAATATGGGGACCGCTTGGTATAGGGTATAGATGGATGGGTATTGATGTACGGAATTTTGTGTTATACAGAAGAGGGTGGCCTACTTCGATTGTACTGCTGCTCTTGGTGGTAATTTCGCAGCTCTCTCTCACGTTGCGCTGCCATCCTTCGCTTTGCCTGCATAACTTGTTCGACCTCGTTCGTGCCACGGGACGGTGCGTGTCGTTGACTGGCGTAGAAGTTTTGTAGGTTTGAACCTGAGAAAGAGCGCGCATCGCCAAAGTCACCACTGACGGAGTGATGTCGAGAAGGACCGCCGCCCATGCGTGGATCTATTTTTCTTGGCATGAGCACAAGACCACTTGATGGACAGTAGATAGTTTTACCATATTGCTCCGTGAATGGTCTCGGAGGTCCAGATAGTGGCAGTGATTCTCGTCGGCCAGGCATGTTAGAGAACATCTTCCCGCTCTTTGCGAGATTATCGATAGCACGATCGACCTCTGCAATAACCCATTAGCTTGACGATCGTGAACCTGCAGGCGCACATCGAGTTGACAGGCGCATCTCTCCGGGTGTATCCCTAAAAGGATGCCACCTTGCAAATCGGGGGAACCCTTCGCAAGTCATAGAGGACACCTGCACTCTCTCCTAATTCATCTGCACGTACCCTCGAGTTGAATCATGAAAGCTGCTGCTTCCTCGCGCGGAACGGCCGAGCTGGCACCTGCGAGCCCTGTCAATTGACTGTCCTAAGTTCCAGCATCTTGGTATCAACGTACCAGAGCGAGCCGGTGGGGTCTGCTGGTCCCAAGTCTGTTGCTGTCCTTGCCCAGTGGCAGACCATTGCTGGTTATCGTAATAAGACATATTTTTCGGATCGAGTGATGCTTCGAAAACTGGGGCCTGCAGTGCTGATTTCGAGGGAAATTAAGGAACGTATAAGACGACTGAAGGTCGCAAAGAGGACTCTATTCGCAAAACATATATTAGTCGAGGATACGTAGAGGAGTCTGGGAGAAATTATTGTTGAAGGTGATAAACAGGTTTCGCGCGCGGAAGGAACGACGTAGCCGAGGAGAAAAATCTCATGAAACGGAATTGGGGGGGGATGCTCTGAGAGAGATTTTTTTTTGTCTCAACGAGCGCTGGACAGGTTAGGACTGCAAATAAAACTCACTCACCAAAACAAGGTCCGGACAGAACAGCGTAGGAGGAGAGAAAGGAACGGCCCTCAAAAGTTGAACAACAACAGAGATGTTGATTTTGAGGTCAATGGATCGGATCGGTTATAAAAATGCAAAGCAGGACAAGGAGGAGGAGGAGGAGGAAGGGAAAGGAAGGAAGAGTGGAAGGCCAGTGGAAGGGTGGACGTTGCAGGGGTAGGGGGTAGGAAGGGTTGAGGTGTCTTGGGCTTGGGCTTGGGCTTGCTTGGATTATTATTTTGGCGGATGGCCGAAGAGCACACACACACACCATATACACACATACGCTTGTTCGCTCGCTATTGACTAGGATAGGATAGGATGGGATGCGATGGGATGGGGAGAGAAGAGCAAAGTGGATTATGAATGGACGGTGGTAGATTAAGGATTTGGACTTTGGGATTATTCGGTCGAATTGGATTGGACTATTGGGTAGACAAAGACAGACGGAAGGGTACGGAAAAGAACGAGCACCAAGGCCAGACGCCAGGCCCAGCCGAACACCTCCACACTTACGCATGTACGAAGTAAGTACATGTACAGCGGCAGGCGTACGATCAAAAAGAAAGGAGAGTCGTAGTGGGTTTGGTGTGGGAGTGGACACTGGTGGATATGAAGTGGTCAGTGGACAGGCCGTCGGCGATGAGTGGATCGTATTATTTCACCGCAGTAGGTCTGGGAGAGGGAGAGGGAGAGGAAGAGAGGGCACCACCAGCCAGGAGGATACAGTATGGTATGAGTGTATGAGGTCAAGGTCCTCGCTGGGTGGATGCAGGTGGGGGAGATGTGACAAATGCAGTCTGGTGTCGACCAGATGAGAGATGAGAAGATGAGAAGATGTTAGTTCGTGCCGAAGAGCCTTTAATTAGTGCCTATTTAACTAGCCCAGCCCTCAATACCCTGTTTCATTTCCTTTTTCTTGGGTTTTTTTTTCAAATCCCCTCATCTCCTGTCATGATATGATACTGTACTGTATCTAAGATAGGGAGCAGAAGGCAGAGTTCAACGGTTCTCAGATCCGCGAACATGGCTGCACTTCATGGCGGACAAGATGCAGCCACTGTTGATGATCTGCTTTCTGACTGCAGGGCTGATCTTGACTCTGTCCAGGCGATTGCCCCGATTGTGATCCATGGCAATAGAAGCCGCCAACCACCTTGATGAGTAGGTCATAGAGGCGAACCAACTACTCATATTATCACACTATCAGTACAGTGACCTAAGTGGTTTCCAGAACTTTTGACGAGAAAAAGTAGACTTGGCAGAACCGGGAGATAACCTTAAATCAGCAGAAAGATTGATTACAGCCGACGCTGCTGGAAATAGATGTGTTTGTTCTGCGCCATTCATCTGTACGACGCTTGTAATCCTGAGATAGGAATCGATACGAATGCGATTCTTCTCGTGTTGACTGACAGACTCTTCAATTTCCCCGAGGTTGAACAGCGAGGGAAGAATTGTCCCGAATTGCTTAACGTCGTGGGAAGATTCGGGAACAGAAGAGTCGCTCAGCGCATTGGGGTCGAGTACTGTACAGTAACGGAAAGCTACGAGGATATCTACTTTTGGTTCTTGAGGTGAAGTGAGGTGAGTATGAAGATAAACTCAGTATCAGGGCCATGGCTGTCGAATGTTGGTTTTGGGGACTATCGCAGCCGTCAATAAATGGAGTACGGGTACTGTACCCCGGCCCCGGCCAGGAAAACCTCCAGTATCAAAAACCAATACAATACGTAAGGCTGATGATAAATCCTCCCTCCACCTAATAATAACCCAACGTTCAACAAACATCCAACATCCAACATCGAAACCCGGTGTCACCTTCTGTCAAATCTCACTCTCAAGAGAAACCCTTCTGTCACACGGGGAGTACTGTAAACTGTAAGACCCATAACCGAGCGTTCGAACGAAGTATAAAGAAAGAAACAGTCCGAGCCAGCGTCACGTCTGTTCGACGGCCCGGACTTTGGGGTTCGAGGGGAGGGGGTGCAAGTAGTTTCGTACATAGTCTGGAGAAGGATGGATGCTTTTTTTAAAGGGGGGGGAGAGAAAGAAAGTTCTTTTGTTACCCGGCTGCCTGTTCTGGGATCTTTGCGCTGGTTCGTTGGGCTCGCTGGCTGATATGCGAACAACGGCATCGGCCCTACCCATCCCCATCTACTACATGTACAAAGAGACTTGGGCATGAAATAACTACTGTACAACACTATCACCAAACTCAAGATACAGTACACATTCCAGCCCCCAAAAAAATACAAATAAAAACAATATCACGTTTCAAAGCTAATAATCCGATGACATAAATCATTACATTTAGTCCATCTCCAGTTCCGAAATAACAGTAACAGTAGAGATAAATATTGACGCACACCCCACCATGCCCCTCCCCCTCGAACGACGACCCGCGCTGTAAAATTGAGCCTTCATCAAGGATATGTAATGTAATATACAGTACAGACCGTACTAGCTTCTTTAGGCACTGCTGCTACAGAAAAAGTCCCCGACCAACCCGCAAAAAATATCGGTATTTCCCGCGCAAGATGCGGCTTAGGGCCCGTTGATTTCGATAGGGGGGGGGGGTAGAAGTGAGGGGAGGGTATTATGTATCATATGATTTGATTCTGAATGCCTCTTTTATGTAGTGAGATACCCGGGGTGAGGAGAGGGGAGATTATTGGAAATAGGAGATTATGGGGACCCAGCTATCTATCAATTTTAGAGCACGGATCTCTCGTCTTTGGTCTCTCTTCGTTACTATTATGTATTTGATTTTTGTAAACGGGAGTTCCAAAGAAAGGAAAGAAAGAAAAATTAAATAAAAGGAGGTAGGTAATACATGTAAAAAAATATTACCAAATATTTCGTAATTCTCCGAGAATGGATGGAATCCACGTTATTGAATACATATTGTGTATAGTAAATGAATCAATCTCCTTCCTTTCCATAGATTTTCCTCAAAATCTTTCCTCGGCTTCTCCAGCCAAATACTATCTTTCTCATTTTCATTCTCGTCCTATTCTATCCTCTCACCCCATTTCTTTTACTGTACCTCTTACCTCTTACATATTACCTACCTATTATTTTCTCATCTCATCTCCTCCTTCCAGACCCGATCAAACAAGGATCGCGAGGACCAAGTCTCTCCCTCTCTCTCTCTCTTCTTACTAACCCTACTTTCTCCCGTCGCTGGGTCAGAAAAATAGACTTTCCTCTCTGCTTGACCTAGTGTACCTACCGGAATGATCACTGGCAGACATCCGTGATGAGGCATCCGTATACAGTATATTGTATTCGCAATGAAACCTTCTTTTGGGTTCGACTGTATGATGAACTTTCTTCTTCTTTTGTTTTTGTCGTCTTTAGTAGTATGTATGTAGTATGATATGTATGTATGTAGCATAGATAGTTTGTTTGCTAAAGACTTGAGATTATTTGAGATGTTAATATTGATGTCTATACAACTCGACTATTTCCTTCCTTTCCCCCCCCCCCCCCCCCCTTTTAAGTATGCGTAGAAGATTTCTACAAGATATCATATTTTGACTCAAAGCGGCTTTCTTTCATTCGGTGACCTGGATTTATACAGTACTTACTGTACTTACAGGACGATTAACGTTCATCCACACAACCCCTGCCCGCAAAAGGGGCAACTGTACTGTATTGTATCAAATCACTCTTTCTTCCTCGCAAGGTCGTCCAACTACTACAGTACTGTACAGTACTTCGTACAGTACTTACTTTCTGCAGCAACGCATCAGAAACCATGCTACATACATGTACATATCCATCAAAAAGGCAAAGTTTTTTGCTCCTTCTCATCTATCAACCCCATTGTTATTTATTATGTACAGTACAATATGCATGGGCTGGCGCATATCATACCTTCGTACATATAGCACATCTCCTGCACTTCTGCATCGCTGCTGCAGCATGCACCTCTTACTTTGTTAATGTAGAATTATTATTTTTCGCTTTTCTCACACTTCTCTAATACAGTACATGTACTGTAATCGCTGCGATACCCCACCATTGGTGTTTTGATAGGTGCCCGAGGAGGTATAGGGTGCAAGCTAGCGGTAGAAGCAAGAGTTACAATATATCAGTCTTTTTCCTCGCTGGATTATTATTTCTATCGGTTCTGGACTGATGGATGGGCTGATAATTACAATGAAATCATGATCAGTTATTCTTTACCGTGAGGATAATACTCCTGATGGATGGATCTTGGGAATCCCGCAAGCTTCTCACTCCCACAGCTCGACTCCACTGTACTGCACTTTACTCACCTGTATTTCAATCTTTATGGGCATGAGCACAGATTTTATTGAATTCTACTATTCAATAAATTGTTCTGCAGCAGTACTACTACTATACTTCTGTGACTTTAGGTAAGTTCAAGTATACTGTATCATCACTCGTCTCCTTGCCAAAAATCATCTCCCTCTTCATTTTTTTTTTGGCTTCTCCACATGTTCGCATGCCACGTCTGTCACACATCACCAGTTGTAAGAAAACCCCCAGAACCAGATTAAAGACGGACATAATTTCTGCCTTCACTTCCCATCCCTTCCTTGCTTGCTGCCGTTTGTGGTGGTGGTGGTGGGGTAAATAGACCCCTCCCTCCCTCCTTTAGCCAGCAGCAGCAGCACACAAAACATGACATAGACAACGCAGTCATGGCCATACCTTCTTGCACCACATCCAATTATGCATCTGCGTCGCGAACATCAGGGAAACGAGACGAGAGAACAAACAGCGTAATCAGCAGGCTTGTGGGTGGTAAGCTCGGCTGGGACGGCTGTATCTGTAGTTGTTTTCTTCTTTCTTTTCTTTTTTGGATGAGGGGTTGATGGAGGGGGAGTAGGAGAGGGTTTAGTGGGGTGAAATGAATAATTATTGGATACCTGGGCTGAGTATGTTTTCGAGTGGGATATGTGAGATATGAGATATGAGAAAGGGTGTGTGAGGGGATGGGGTAGAGACGGGAATAAAAGGTAGGTGCGTGGTGCGGCAGGTGCATGCAGGGTCGCCTCGTCATGTGACAGCTACAATGGGGCTGGTCACGCAGGCTTGATGATATCTCTTCTTTTCTTCTGCTTGCAGTTTTCTTCTTCTTCCACGACCTTACTCGAGGATTCATATTCGATTTTCGACTCTCCTTCAGAGAATGGAAGTTTTGTAAGTGCAGCAGCAACCTCCTGCTTGACAGGATTATATCGGAAAGCCGCAAGACGAACCATATCCTTATCAGTCTCGTTATTGACCAGAGGCGCTGCAATATTCTCCACGACATGATCACCATTCCTCTCCATCTAGTTTCCCTTGACAGATATCAAGCTATGTCAACCTCCCCGGAGATATAGAGAGAGAGTCCACGCTTGAAGACTCCCGGTCTCCCAACTCTCCAAGCGCACATCTGGCAACTAAATAAGCCTCGCCACACTATGGTCGCATCTTACCCTCTCATCCAGAAGAAGACGTTGAAAAGCGGTGACCGAGTCCACTATCCTTCAGGCATAGGACCTCTGCTTATTCACAACCCGGGCTACCCATCCATCTCAACAACCTCTCTCTCGACACCTGGAAATGCGGAATCGGGTACCATTTTCTTTCTTCCTCCTATCCCAGAACCCCACACCATTACATATACTGCTTCGCCCCAAAATGAAGGATTGAAAACCCCTCATTTCCAGATAACACCTCGGCTTGGGCTCGAGATGGTGATCAATATGTGGTGGGGTTGACCTATAGAGTGGCTTGTTCGAGATAGATGGCATCGCCTTGAACATTGGAAGAGTAAGTTGCTTTCAGCTGAAGAGCTCGGACAACAGAAAGAGGAGGGGGGGCGCGGTTAAGAGGTAATCCGGCATCTGGGATGGGATGGGAAGGTTCGCTTGTTTGCGTAGCGAGAAAGGGGCTCTGGCGAAGAGTTATGATCAGGACCACCGCTACCAACTCTTGATTACGATGTATCTGGTCCCGCTCCGACGGATTCAAATGCTCAAATCGAGGATGCTGACATTGAGTGAGTGCTAGGAGCTAATACCATCTTGGCAAGGAAGGGAAGAAAGAGAATACAGAACAAACAGTAATGGGGCTAAGGTTGAGATAAAATTTCTTTTGGTCTTCGTTCTTCGCTCGTTTTTTCCTAGTTGTTCTGATGGTAAGAACATAATCCAAAGTGGTATACCCCCAAAGCTCAAACGCCATCCATATTAATCCGTAAGTGGCATCATTGCAATCTCATGTATCGTCATATATATACAACCCCAGGCCATCACTGAAAAGTGAGTCTACCTCCTCTTTTCTCGTCAATCTCTGTATTTCCTCGGGTATCTCAAAGTCCAGCTGAAATCCTTCATAGCAATAGGTACTACATCTTCTCTTCCCTCTCCACATGCAGAAATCGATCATCTGTAAACCGGGCCCCATCTATCTCCAAATCCGCCTCGCCTACCATCGCCACCGCAGCAGCCTCCTCTTCTTTCATCTCTCGAACCCACAGTGTGCGCGCATACGCCCTAACATAAAGGGCGCCGACCAGCTGCAGAACCGTCGCTAAGACTATTCCGGCACCCAACATCAGCTCTCCGAGATATATGGTCCGCATACAGGACTCCGGGCTGAAGTCTGCTTGGGTGAGGTATTCGGAGTGCGGGGGTTGGATGGGGGCGAGTGCGTAGAGGATATTGGATCCAGGAGGAGAGAGGGGAGGGGAGGTGATGTCAGGAAGCAAGGAGTGTTGGTCCGGTGTGAAGTTTATGGATGTCGAGGGTTGGCATAGGGAGGAGGAGAAGGATGTTATGGTCAGGAGGATGAGGAAGCGGGGGGTGGTAGAGAGGAGTGTGTCGAGGATTACGTAGTTGGCGAAGATGGCTACGGAGAGGCCGTGTTGCTTTAGACGGGAAGTTAGTATTTTGGATATGGGAGGGTAGAGAGGGCGGAAAGGAGAGGGGGACGCTTGAAAATGCAGGGAGGAGGAGGCGTACCCGTAATGCACCAATGAGTCCAAAGAGGCTCAGAAGGTTGGCGAAGTGTAGGTACCACCCGAAGTTACTGGCCAAATGGTACGGATCATCCGGGAGCTGGTAGTAGAAAAGGGCGGAGAGTATGTTGGATATCAGGGTCGCGATGGCTACGAACAGCGTTTTTGTCCTGTTCGGGTTGTTATTACAGTGTCTCTACCAAAACAAATACACTTTTCGGTCTCAGAAACTTCTGATATTGACTTTTCAGACATGTTATAGTGGATCCGGAGAAACCAAATGGTGCCCAATTCCGCGAAATGGTGTAGAAGAGAGACATTATTATGTACGTACCTCGATCCGGAATACGGCGTCATCTCGAAGTGCGTAAACAATACTTCGAAAGAAAAAGGGGGTAAGGAAAGGCTCGAAGGATGAGATGGGAGGGTAACACCAAATATTCCAACACGAACCAGGATGCGATCCTGTTCTTATCCTCCTCTCATGCACGATTACTGTACTGTGCTGCTCGTGTGAGATTTATTTTTTCGAGGTACTGTATCGACCGCGGATTCCGAGGATGTATTGTTGTCTGACATACAGCTTTTCCCTTCTAGTCTAGTCAAAAGAGGCCGCAGCTGAGGGTTTCGGAGGGCTTGATCCTACAGGTCTTCTTCTCACGAAAGGCAATTCCTGGGATCCAGCAGCGTTCGTCTTTTATAGCATCAAGAAAAAGATAATGCCAATAGGAAGTGGGAGTGGGAGTGGGAGTAAGGTGGCAGAGCGTGAGAGTGACACGCCGGATGCGAAAGGAATAGGTATGGAATATATCTGCAGGCCGGGGAGAGAAAGAGAGAGGGAGAGAGAGAGGTGTGTGTGTGTGTGTGTGGTCATTGATTACTGTACATATGATACAGGTACAGTATCTATGGTAGGGGAGGTTTTCCTTTATTTGTTTTGTTGATTTCTAAGGGTTCCATCCAGTTCAGGGAAAACAGCACATGATGACGGCAGTCAGACGAGGCTAGGCTTGGTCTCGCGCTCCGAGCGTGCCGGATGGGATGCGCACATACGAGGCTACGCCTTAGAAGCCCATGCGACTCGGAGGATTCGCTCGTACCTACCTCCGTACGAAGTACTGTACTGCAGCTCTAGGAATTCTACTGACAGAAGGAGGAGGAGAAGGAGGAGGTTACAGTATTGGATGGGAAGAGAAAAAGAAGAGTAGAAGCGTTAATGTTATGGGCCTGGTGATGATTGGCTGAAGATCGAGACAGGTGAGCTGTTGTGTGAGGAGTGAAGTGGAAGAGGAGGGCATTTGGATGTGACTCGAGAATGTAGAGCAAGTACATACAGTAGCATCATTCAAGCAAAGAGCCGAAGTGCCATGTGAGGCTGACTGGGATTCTTACATACAGTACGGGACAGTAGAGCGAAGGCAGAGGGAAGATGATTTGATGCAGTGGGACGGCTAAGGGAGGAGCCGATCGAGGGCTCTGAATGAGGCTACTACGGTGGAGGTGTAAGAGGCGTTGTGAACCCGTGAATCATGACGATATATCATGTTTCTTTGGTTCTGATTGAATATTGAAGTTTTGAGGCTTTTTCCTATCAAGATGTTCTTGGCCCAAAGTATCATATTACAGTACTGTACATTACTGTGGATTGATTTCTCTTAGCTTGAAATTTGTGGATGTCATTATTGTGGAAGGCGTGCTACTCGTGGCGTAGTCAGTAGAATAACCTTACAGTAGTACAGTACAGTATCCTTGGTGATGCTCGAGCTCATATGAGATATGAAGTCGGCCAGAATCGTTTTGCATAACCCAAGAATCGAATGTTAATGAGCGATGCATTATTATTGTTGATGCTAAGGTATCTTCTTACTTGACTTAAGCGGATAAGATATATACCATCTGCTAAGAACACGTGGTATGATCTGTACTAGGTACTTTGTACAGCGTCGCATTTCGAATTTTATCACACTGCATATCTCGGAAGTTATGAGCGGGCTATTATTAGAAGAGGGAGCATTACTACAGTACTTCGTATAACCAAGTGCCGGAGCACTACTGTAGTGGGGACTTTTGAAGCTTGGGAATAGCATCAAATTGAGAGGCACCTCATAAAATCCGTTTCAGAGAGAATGGTAAATAAATAATGGATGCGATACCAGCCTCAGGTTACCTGGTAGTGGTTCACACTTTCTCCGATGATCTGATATATTTGTTTTGTTCCGAAGTAAGGATAAAGCGATAGAATGATCTGTCTGTATAGTATCTGATTAGGTGCTTCTCTGACACAGGTACGGGATCCCATCATCGACTTTGCCATCACGCCAGGAAATCCTCACCGAAGCCTCCAAGCCACCGCCGCGGCAACACTCACCGTGGACGTCATCATGTTCGTGAAGCTCTGAGAAGGGCGGCGGTTGGGTTGCTGTTCTCTGACCTATTGACCAGCTCACAATACAGTACAAGTAAGATCAGAACGTCACGTAGCAAGGTCATTACATGTATGTAAGAAATCCAGGCTCTTCAACACTTTGAGGATGGCCTTGCAAGCAACACCAATGTTTCTTGGCAATCCAAGCCCTATGTAAAAGATCCTACAGTCCGATTCAATTCGAGGGCTCGTGTGCAGACCACTGATTACAGTACCAAAAACAAAGCCCGGAAATTGACTCGCAGCGGATGTGGCGTTGTTTGTTGACCACTAGATGGGGTTTAGCAACGTTGGCCCTGAGTTCCTCCTTATGACAACTTTCCCCGGATTATGACAGTGACCTTCCTGATGTTGACCAATTTACAGTACATACTGTACTGTAAGCAGAACTTTGTACCTACAGCGACTTGATGTTACAGTATGTAGTATGTGTGAGCGATGGCCACGGCCACTCAAACTCAACCCCCCGAGACCGTGGCTCGTCTGGTCCGGTCCAGGAACATGAGATTCGCGTGGTCCTTGCGGGGGGAACTAGAGAGACATGTTCCAGCACGCTTCTGACTCGGAAATGAAAAAGACTCGTGGAACTTCTCTCTCCGCTGGCTGAGTTCCTTTATACTTTCAAATACAGTGCACTGTATCTGGCCAGTATAAACAGATTACTGTAAGAGCTAGACGGTAGATGGTAGACGGTCTTTGAGGGGGTTATGTACTGTATATTCATCATGATCAAAGTCGCGGGTACTTGCTCTCCCGCGAAACGGTTTCGTCTCAGACTGAAATCGGACTTGAATTAAGGGTCGAAAAGGGGTTATATAACATGATTGACAGGGCCAACCTGAAAATTAAATATGGTACGGTACTAGCTCTGAGAGCCGCTTCAGATCTGTCTGCGCTCGCACTGTGTACCCGTACGGGAGGAGTACGGTAGCTTCGTACAGCTCGAGGGCTGAGAGCGCTGTCAGCACCGTGTCAGACTCCAGGGAGGTTTGACTGATCCAGTCGTCCCAGTTCATCAGGTTAAGCCTAATCTGATCTCACTGGGGTCAGCCTTTCTGCGGGAGTTGAGCTGCTTCTGAAGTTCTTCGGCTCACAGAATTACAGTGGTTGACTACTGACTACTGTATTAGATACAGTATAGTACTGTAAACTTGATAGAATGTTGCTCTCTCATAGCTTCCTTGTCCTTAGACCCATCAGGGTAGTGTGACGATGAAGGAACTCGGAGGGCTGGCGGTCATTCTCTTCACAAAGAACTGTGGCTGTTGTCTTTGGGGGTGATTTCGAGAACATGCACGGTATTGGTTGAAGTCCACAAAGAAATCGCGTTTTTTACATGGCGGGTGAAGTCCTCGGGTGAAGTCCTGATGAGGCGGAGGAACAAGAGAGTGCGAGGGAGTGAGTCTTTGTAGAGAAGAGGAGTAGGAGAGTAGAATTCACACCCCTTTGATTGATTACATACTCCACCATATACTGTAGTAATTCCAGAGTTGGAGGATAACTCACCGCTTTACAAAAGTGCAACAGGTATATAGTTACAACTCACTTAGGATTGGCATTACAGTACAGCACTATACTGTAATCAACAAGATCAAATACTGTATCCAACACGAAATTGAAATATTGTTTTTCTCTCTTTGCTTGCTCCTCCCATCGTCCCATGGCCCATCCCCTTTCGCTTTCCGCAGTTACTGCCGGCCCACACTCGAACCCCCCAGAAAGCCGCGCTAAGCCAGGGCCGCTATTAATCACGTCCCCGTATTGAGAGAAACAGTAACGGTACCTCCATCAAGAGAACACAGCAAAAGCAAACCCTCTCAAAGCCATACCAACACAAGCAATTCTTCCTTCCAACCAGCCTCTTGTCCGTCGACTCATGTGCCTTGCAACTGTCTCGTAAATTGATATCGAGCCTCCCCTCTTCGGTCGCATTTTGCTCCTGGCTGCACCGACCCACCGAGCAGCCCGCTGCCAGCCAGACGGCCGTTCGTTTCTAAGAGGAAGGGGGTAATCAACAAATCCAGCTCACTCTTCATTCTCTTTCGGCGCCCAACTTCGAGCACAAGCACAAGAATCACAAGATACTTCATCCACTCGTTTCCAGCAGGCGGATTAGCCTTGCATCGATCTTTGCTGCTGGCATTGGCATTGTGTTAATTTGTGCCTCATCGTCTGACGGCACCCGTCCAATATCAACTTCCACAAAGAGATATAGCACAAACATAATCGACACCACGACTCCCCAGAGTCGTGAAGTTGATGGAGGGCCAGTCGTCTGCTGGTAATTCTCAGTATCAATACCAAGCAAGTCAGTGGTCGCGACTCGTTCGGCGCAACACCCTTACTGCTCCTGTCCCCAGCTCTTCTCTCTCTTCGCCTACTGCTTCAACCTCTCAGCTCCCACCTCCGCTAGACCTGATACCTATTCTTCTTCCGCAACAATCCTCATACCATCAAGCGCAACTTGCTCAATACAATAGACTCATAACCGCCGGCAGGACGTCCCGCCTCCAATCTTTGCCACTTCCACCTTTGCTTTCCACACAGCATATTCAGGCAGTGCCTGGGCAACGATCTAGCTCTAGTGGTGGCACGACGGCAAGATACAACGGTTCGTCTGGTCGGGGTGGTCATGGGAATAAGGAATCACGTAAATCCAGTAAAGGAGAGCGCGTGCTCGTAACAGAGAAGGACAACGCTGCGAAGATGGCAAGCAGGAAAGCAGATTTGAACCAGCTCCCAATAAGACCTCACGCACAACACCACAACACCAGTCTTTCTCAACAGTCAAGTTCTGTGCCTTCAACGCCGCACCAGCATGCTCGGAAATTCTCCTCTGATTCCCGAGAACCCTCCCCGAACGCGACGAACAATCATTCGCCTCGATCAGCATATTCAGAATCAAATATTTTCCTGCCTCCAAAACCTCACCCCATACAAAGAGGAGGCTGCAAATATGAAACCGCCATGGCAAATACTAGACGGCGGATGCCTTACAGCCTAGGAGGCGATAAATTGGAAAATATTGATGCCTCCAAGATGAAGAGCAAGCTTTCAGAGGATGAAGAGAGGAAATTGTCTACAGACATGCGAAATTTCTATGATCAATTATTGCCGACGCCTGAGAGCGAAAGAAATAGGGAAACGCTAATCCAGAAACTGCAGGATCTATTCAATGGGCAATGGCCTGGACATGATATTCGAGTGCATGTCTTTGGGTCTTCCGGAAACATGCTTTGTACAGACTCATCTGATGGTCAGTTAATCACGCTGTAGAGGAATTACTTTGAACTAATGGAAGAACAGTTGATATATGTATTACGACAGAATGGAAGGCGATGGAGGAAGTATGCATGGTCGCTGATCTGTTAGCAAAGAGTAGGAAACCCGATCTATATGCTGAAAACTGCTTACAGGTCGACAGATGGGATGGAGAAAGTAATTTGCGTGCCAAATGCGAAGGTTCCAATTGTCAAGATTTGGGACCCTATATTGGACCTTGCTTGCGACATGAACGTGAACAATCCCTTGGCTTTGGAAAATACCCGGATGATCAAGACATACATTCAAATCGACTCTCGAGTACGACCGCTGGCAATGATTATCAAGCACTGGACAAAGCAGAGGATAATTAATGATGCAGGTAGGTGCATGTTAAAAGTACTTGCTCTTCATTGTCTGACATGTTCTAGCTTTTGGTTGCACTCTCAGTTCGTACACTTGGATATGCATGATCATCTACTTTCTACAGACTCGAAATCCCCCGATCCTTCCAGCTCTACACCAGCGACCACATAATAAACTTCCATCTGAGACTGGAGTCGAAAGCGCCTTCGCAGATGATCTCGATGCTTTAGCAGGGTTTGGAGACACGAATACCGACACGATTGGGGAGCTTCTCTTCCAGTTCTTTCGCTTTTACGGTCATGAATTCGACTACGAGACTTTAGTCATCTCCATACGGAGCGGGAAAATGGTGACAAAGGTTGAAAAGCGTTGGGATATGGTACTAAACAATTATTTATGCGTTGAAGAACCTTTCAACGTGGGGCGCAACCTGGGGAACACGGCGGATGAAGCGTCATTTCGCGGATTGCATATGGAACTAAGGAGAGCGTTTGATTTAATTGCCCAGGGCAGTTTGGAAGAATGCTGTGAGCAGTATGTTTTCCCCAAAGAGGAGGAGCGGCCACTTTTTACGAGACCAGTCAAGAAGCCTACACCAATCCTACGACATGCCTCGCAGTCGAATCGGGGCGGTAATAGAGGACGCGGGGGCCGGCATAACAATCAGCATAATCGCAACGGGAATAGCAACCGGCGGGCCTCTAGTGGAGCGTTCGAGCTCAATCCTGCCTATATACAAGGAATCCCACCAAACATGTCCTCGCAGGACGCCTGGTTGCAACGCCAAGCACAGGCGCAATTACACAATGATTTATACGCCACCTACTCAGTTCTTCAGGCACAAGAGAATAGTTTACGGCTACAGCTGTATGCACAAGGGCTGCAGAATCAAGTATATGCCCAGTCTCAAGCTCAGGGACAAGGAAATGGTACCACAAGCAAACAGCAACCGTCGGATCGAAATCGAACCAATTCGTTTGACCAGCCACCGCTAACGGCTCCTATTCGCCCCGATATGTACTTCTATCCTATACATTACCCACCACCCCAAGGTATGTACGGATACCAGACTCCGCTCACAAATCCTTCATCGCCATCTTTGAGTTCGGCCACTCCGGAACTGAGACGAGGCCTGCACAGGTCTACCGTGACCAATAGTTCAGGCCAAGGCGGGCAAACCAATAGTACGTCGAGGTCACAGTCACAACCTGCTACACGCTCAGGCCTTTCGATGCAAGGAGGTGGGATAACACGTCCTGGACTGGGTATCTATCAGTCATTACGACCCATTAACGGTCACTTGATTCCAAGTTTTATTCCAGATGAGAATCCAGAATCCATGGAATCAAGTTACGGATCTCTGCCGCCCTCCTCTGATGACTCCACGCCAAAGGAGTATGTTGGGTACTACGTCGACGACCCAACACAGTTCTGGAGAAGACAATCAGCTATGCCACCGCCGATTCCGACCTTTGGTGACCTGGGCCATACTCGGAAACTTTTACGACGCTCGTCAATAGAACAGCTACCACAGTCCATCCTGGACCGAATGAAGAGACCGTCGCGATCTCCATCGCCTCTTGGTCATGACCGATCATTTTCTACAGGTGTTCCTTTAATGCCAATTCCTACGCAAAGCGGTATCTCCAATAACAACCTGAGGGTACTGAATAGCCAAACACCCGCAGTCGTCAACGGTTCTAATCCCGTGCCCTTGTCAATTCCGAACTGGCAGGCTTCTGTTAGTAATGGTACAATGTCTGAAGACCGCTGCAGCGAAATCCTAGTAGGCTCATTAGACTCATTGTCTCAAACCTCTAAGGCTGAAAGTGATACGTTTAAAGATCAGGATATGTCAGGACAGTCGACTCCGCGTGATGTTCGACAAGAAAGCCATATTGCACCTCCAATGGTTGTAAATGGCTCAACGCCTCTGAAGAGTGAGGCTAGAAGTATATCATCTGGATCGACCACCTCAAATGGAAATATGCTACAGCAAACAATTCCTCCCTCCGGTGTTTTACCTACCGACCTGAATGGTCCACTTCGACTGTCGCCAAACTCTCGCAACCGATCAGTACGACAAAATGGCGGTGTCTCTCCGCTTGATATTGGGCTGAGTCAAGATCTCAATCGAGAGGACCTAGCTCATTTATCGCCTGTGTACGAAACTCTGTCTCCGTCACCAACAGCAAATCGAAAATTCGAGCCGATCGACAAAAAAGTGAATGGCATTGGTCTAAAGTCTGGCGAGGTTCACGCCTTCCACAAACCCTGTACAGTGAACGATAGGCAAATAGGCCAAGCTCCTCCGACAATCAAGACCAACGGACATACACGAGCTGCCAAGAGCGAAGGCGCAACTGGGAATTGGCAGAAAGCTCAAAAGTCCAAGAAGAAGAACTCTTCTGATGCCAAGGGAGCCGGGGAAGGAAAACTTCTGGGCGAGAAGCTACCAGCTCACTTGAACGAGCGGAAGGGCGGCTAACCACTCAGCTCCATTATATCACAGCATAGCGCCACCCAACAATCCTAGCTGAAGTTTTGTCGCAGGCATCAATCACAGCCATGATGGAGCAGCGGCTGGTAGAGGTGCGTGTATTGGATCATGATTGAAATTGCGTTGGACATTCGGCTGGCAAGCAACCTGGAACAGATGCAATGCAACATGATTGTTGGCGTATTTGATGCGTCTAACATTGCCTTTCAACAATGTTTCAAGCGTTCATCTAAAAGGGGATTGTGGCATGGTAGATATGGAAATGCTTTCGAAAGGTCGTCTTCGAAGTGTTTATGATTCCGAGAATCTCCGCCGCCTCGCGCAATCGATGACGAAGTCTTTCATTAGCGGCAGGAAACCTCACTGGGCAGTGATAAGTTTGATCGTGTCCTCGAAAAGGTATATTTGTTTGCGGTCTTATTTTTGATGCATTTGTGAGCGCTATCGTCTGGGATGGGTATGTTTCGTTCTTAATGCTTTTCACTCTGCGCGGCAACGGTATGGATCTTTGGGATGGCTGTTCTTGATATATCACTGCATGCGTGGGCTTCGTTTTGGTTGTTGGCATACGCACTGTTCTTATTCGTTCTGAGATATGGGAACACTAAGAGAGTGACGGTCATCACCCCGAGCAACCCTGGATGAGATGAGATAAGATGCAACGAATGAGAGAAAAGACGGTGATTTTGAGGACTATGGATCGACGAGTATCCTGTGTATGTTTATAGACGATTGGATGAGCAAAAGTAAGCTTTTCCATGTTTAAACACGATCAAGCTAGGACAGAGCTACCTTAGAGGCTTGGATGCCTGTCGGATATATCAACGGAAGACAAAAAATGAAAATAAAAAAATTCAAAAATCTAATATCAGCTTTTTTCCACTGTGAACTGAGAAATTAAAAATTTGTTAGGTATGATTTGTATTTCATAGCCCTCTGGCTTTCCTTCCAAGTACTAATCTCAAGATATATACCATTGATATGCCACCTCCAGAGGGTGACAAACAACGAGTGCATTTCTTAATTCCCATTTACTGCATTTCCTCCTGAAAGGAAGTCGAAAGTCCTCCTCCTCATACACAAACTATCAAGGCATTTACTAGATATGTTGGTGGGACCAGTAGCCACAGACCGACATCCCAGAGAATCTATACTTGCTAATCTCCAATGTCCCAAGTGCCTACTCCTAAGAAGTTCGAAGCAAAAGTCCAAAGCGTTGCCTTTCGGACCCTGTGTTTCCAGGTAGCTGGTTAGTTATCATTAGACTGATACTGTAAGCAATACTGTGTGTATAGTTTCGCGCTTCGTGGAAGTTCTCATTTGAAAGCGACTATAAAAGAAAAGTAACTGTCCTCCTTGCACAACTAGATAATACAACAAGACAATAATGACATTCTCGTTTGCTTTACAGTATACGAAAATAACAAGCTACTTTCTAAGAACCAAATTTGCTAAGCTAAGTGAAGCAATATTCACTAGTTGAAGTTCCACCTGAGGGTTTTACTTCACTTCGTACTATCTTCTTTGATTGATTCGTATAAAGCCCTCCAAGTTATATAATCTAGAGGCTTATCACATCCTGCTTAACTTGACCACTTTCGCTATTCTCTTCAATGTGTCCGTTATACTGCTGGCCCTGGGAATCACACGGCAAGTGGCTGTAGCCTCAACAGCTTTCAGATCAGCTCGCCGCTCCTCTACCTTTAAACAACACGTTTACGAACCGTCAAAGCTAAGACCATAGTAAGGTGGCTCCAACTAACTCCCCAAATAATGAAGGTATTTGAGAAGTGAGAACTCACCAGGAAGAGAACAAACCCCTATTATTTACATGTGGAGTTGGAGACATGGACCCTTGTCAAATAGGGGTCGGTCCAAGCTCCCCAGCCTCGTGCGAATTCGCGACACCTCGATGTTTCAAGCTCTCAAGGCCGTGGGCACCTCAACTATGACCTTCAGACCGTAAGCCTTCCTCTCTCCTCACTCAATCTACCAAATACATCTTACCATCAATCATCACCCCACACAAAAGAGAATATGTTCGCAAAGCTCACCACCAAGATAGCTCTCCGCAAGGCCGGTATCCCGTCTAAAGCACTCTCCATCCCAGACTTTTCCTCGACCTCCAATTCTTCTTCAAAAGATGCCGGCACCGCCGTACCCTTTGCGAATCCGTTCAAGGATATGCAAGTCCCAAATGCGTTGAAATCATGGCAGACACCGTTACCGCCGCCGGTCGAGGTTGCGGTTACCCCAATTTTAGGGACGAGGGCACCGAATTCGGGATTGTTAAGATTGCCAGCCGAGGATGGCAGAAGTACGATAGTGCTATTTTTGAGACATACAGGATGTCCTTGTAAGTCCACCAGATATCAACTTCCTCCTTTCGGCTTTCGGAGGAGCGTACGGGTAACTGTCTGATCAAAGTACACACTTACTAATGCCTTGCTTACCAGTCGCCGAGAAGAACTTCTTGGAACTACGCCGTATAGCCAACAAATACCTAAACTTGCATTGCGTAGCGATATCTCACGCCTCAAAAGCTGCGACTGATAGATGGGTCACACAGATCGGAGGAGCTTGGGCCATCAAGGTCATTATTGACGAGGAGAGGGAAGTGTATGCCAGTTGGGGACTGGGTATCAGTACGACGTACCATCTATTGAACCCGTGGACGCAGATTGCGATCAGGAAGCTAGGTACGACTGAGAATATCTGGGGAAGAGAGGTGGATCCGAGTGCGAATCGATGGCAGGTTGGCGGCTGTTGGGCGACGGATGAGAGTGAGTCGATTATCTTTTCTTCGTCTCTTTTCTTCCTATGGTCTTGGATCATTCTTGTTCAATGCAGCTTTCTATGTCCTAGAAGGACGTCCGAGAGAGTCGATGACATGAGTTTGGATTTCCAAAGTCTCCCACGGGTCTCTGTAAGAACAAGCCACTCTTTCGACCCAAGTCAAAACGTTTCGGAAACAACTTCAAAAACTTTAAGGAAAGGCAGAAAGGCACTACGAATTTCTATTGACCCACCACTCTGAAACTCTGAATACTAACTTTATCTAGTGGGCTCTGTCAGATGGGGTGCTGCAAGCAGAACTGCAGATGGTATTCCAGACCTTGTGGAGGCATGTAAAGTCTTGGGATTCAATTGATCTATTAATATATATTATATGTACCTATGTAGTGAGTTCTCCTCATCCGGCTGTTCTAGATCTCCATGGCGTCGACCTGATACATAAAAATAGAGCATGTATGGTTTGATTGAACGCGAAGATCTACTAAGTACAGCGAAGCTCTCCACATCTGCACGGTTTGCCGTCAATAATAAACAAGAGACATCAATTGTCTCCACGCGTGATTACGCGGATGCACCGGACGAACCAGGGACCAGCGATCCATCGTTGTTTCTAGCGCCCGCTTTATGATTCAAAGCTTCTGTCCCACTTATCCCCATTTCTTCCATGTCCTATACTCAAAACAGCTTTGAAAAGTGGACGCGGTCGCGGCAGCAAGAAAAGGTATGATGCAAAGTTTCTTCAGATAAGGTTTTGCCGTCTCCTGAGTTCGCCCTGATTCATAAGTGTTTTCTCGTCTCCGCGTGTCTAGTCGACCAGATGTGAGATTGTTGAGCTGCTGCAGGACCGTTGTCAGTGCAAGTATTTGATCTTCGCCGCGAGTATCATGAGCAGTGGGATTCTTTCTTATAGTTCTTTGTTTATCTTTGACCCTCAATTCAATTTCACCCTTCTTAGCCTTCATTCATAAATAGAGAACAGCAACTCTTTCATGTGGTGGCTGTACTAGTAGTACACCGATTCACACTCGTTATTCTTTCCTATTGACTTACGGACATGGCGGACGACTTGATAGAAGGTGGGAGAAACAGGGATGGAGGCAATACGGAAGAGGCAGGGCAAGCTGGGGGGACTACATTTCAACCAGCTACAAATACACAACGACATGAAATACATCCAAGCAACACTGCAGATGTAGAGTCGCCAGGAGTAAATCCTCTGCACAGAGTTGGGTCACTGCCAGTACAGAGACTCCACACTGGGGCAGAGGTTACCACAACAGACACAAATAGACGTCGAGGGCGAACTATTTCAGCGCAACCGAAGAACTTGGATACCCGTCAGGTATCTCCACAGCCACAACAATCCAACAGATCCCCATCCGCAAGGAAGAATGACAACGCAGAAGTTGCAAGTCCTGGTCTCGGCCCAATACCAGAGAGAGGACAGGCAGAGCCGAGTGTCAGCAGGCCCAGAAGGAGCTCGGTCTCAGAGCGATCATTTATCTCTCCCGGTATTCGACATCGGACAACTACTTGGAACATGGCACCTGGTCGTCAGCGTGGAAGTACACTCACTCGCAGACCCACGCTTCTCATGGGCCTCCAACGCCAAGCTACTGTACGGGATTTTGATGCACAATCAAACAACTTCACACTATCAGGGCCGGCACAAGTGGAAACAGTTGCTGCGAATCAACCTTATGTTGACCCTGGATATATGGAACTGAATCCTGCCTACGACCAGCCTGTGAATACAAGGCCAGTATGGGGTCTAGCAAAACCTTTACCTCGTGTTATTAGACCTGGTATGGTCCCTTCAAGAAGCGAGCTGAAACTTCAGATCCCAGATGCGGAGCAACCAAATCAGGATATACCGGATATTGATCTTGAACAAGGTCGAGTGGAGCAGACTTTGAATGTGACTAAGCTCTCACCTCAACTGCAACTCGCAAGGCAGCAAAGGGAGAATCGGTTGCTTGAGACGCTCAATAAGGCTAATCCTCAGTCTCCCATATCCCCTCTTGTCAACCAATCGTCGGTAAATCAGGGGTCCATTCTTAGGCAGCCGAGTGTGAACTCGCAAGCAATCGAGGAAGGCGAGGCAGAAGTTGGGCCCGGAGCTGCAGCCAGACGTCCAAGACCATCTGATCTCGAACCGGTGCCCGAACTATCCCCTCCACACTGGTATCCTGAGGATGCCGCTTCCGCTGTCACGGAGAAGGAGCAGGAGGGAGATCTAGATGGAGACTGGATTGGCGAGGAGATTCCCCTCAATGCTTATGATCCCGAGTCAGATGAGATTCACAACCTTCACACCCATTGGTCGGTCATCCGATTGCGATTCCGAGAACCTCTCGCCGAATTGCTAGCCGTTACCGTCCAACTTACCCTGGGCTTCTGCTCTGATCTTGTCGTCGTTACATCAAACAGCAGAGCTGGGAATGAAGCGACGACTGACTGGGCATGGGGCCTAGCAAGCATGGTAGCCATCTACATAGCAGGTGGCATCTCCGGAGCTCATCTCAACCCCGCCATCTCGATAATGCTCTGGATTTACCGTGGCTTTCCCCTCGGCAAAGTACCCATCTATATACTGGCTCAGATTCTCGGTGCCTTCCTCGCTGGCCTAATTTCCTTCGGTTTATTCAGAAACGGCATCGTTGCCTATGGTGGCTCTGATCTGGGAAATGGCGGTACTGCAGCAGCATTCATCACCTTTCCTCGCTATGACTATATCAACGCCCCAACAGCCTTCTTCACCGAATTTACAGGCACCGCCATCTTGGCTGTCGCAGTCCTCGCCCTCGGAGATGATACTAATGCACCCCCAGGAGCGGGAATGAACGCATTCATACTTGGCCTTGTCGTCACCGTCCTCTCTATGGCCTTCGGCTACAACACCGGTGCTGCAATGAATCCCGCACGCGATCTGGGGCCCCGCCTTGCTCTGCTAGTAGTTGGCTACGGAAGCGGTAATCTCTTCACTAATGGGTATTTCGTGTGGGGACCTTGGTGTGGACCCATTTCCGGGGCGATATTCGGAGCTTTTCTCTATGATGCGGCGATCTTTGTGGGTGGTGAAAGTCCGGTGAATTATCCGCGCAAGAGGATGGCGAGGGCTGGGAGGAAGTGGAAGAAGAGGATGGGACAGAGGTTAAATAAGGGGAGGGGAAAGATGAGGTGGGGTGATAAGGAGATTGGGGAAGATAGGGAGATTAGAGGGGGTGGAAGGTTGTAGAGATATGGAGAGTACAGAAACGGCGTGAGTACTGATTCGTCTTTAGTATAGAGCTTTGGAGGTATAGATGGATTTTGCGAGACTGGATGTTTTAGGTAATCATATACGGCGTTGAGATTATAGAGATTGACAAATAGACATATAGACAGCGAAATACCATATTGTTTTCTGGAAATTATATTCTTTACAGACATAACTCCTCTGCATCGTAAGTCAAGTTAGGTTGAGTTCAATAACCTCACACTATTCAGAGTCCTCCGGATACACACAGCGCTAGCATAAAGCGAGGGCTAAAACCAGAGCAAGGATCTGGATTTGTACATTTACAATTACAACTAGATTCAGAAACATCTCCCAGACTTCAAATCTGCATGTATAGATAGACGGCTAGTTTACACCAATCTTTATTTCTCGATGACCACGTTTCTTCCTTTTTTCCTTTTTGAGGTTCTGTCTATGTTAGTATATACTACTCATAGAAATGAACTGCAATGCACTGGGTTTGTCTTTCGCATCCAATGGTTTTCGCGGAGGGATCTTCTCCCTGTGATATCGGGACAGCCAAATTGCGTGTGATATGCTGATATAGTTGCTGGAAGATCACACATGACGAGCGAAACTTCGATCTGGCATCATTCACAAGGATCCATGGCTTGCAAACCCCTCCCTCCAAGCCCACTGACAAAAGTGACTTGTATCATGCCAATATTCGTCACCATGGTGTCGCCCTCGGCCCTTGAACATCCCTCCACTGCCCATCAACCTTCACACCCTCAACAACCCTCTCTCCAATACCCATCTTTCTAAACCCCCACTTGCCCACCGCCCACGCAGTACCAATTCCCAAGCTCCCCAGAAGAGTCGGCGGCGCCAGCAAAAACCCAACGCCGCTCACCGCACCGCCAAAAGCAGTCGCTCCTAGTGCAGCAACGATGCTGCCCACGAGCGCATACTTCGCGTACCGGACGATGCGCCAGAAGATGAAGACTCCGATGAAGCGAAGAGAGCGCAGCAGAGCGCGCGTACGCAGGCGTCCGGGACGAGGGGCGGTGGGCGAGTCGGGTGCGAAGAGGAATTGGAGGTTCTGCTTGGCGGATTTTAAGGCGCTGGAGGAACGTATTGTTGCGCGGGCTTCGGTGGATGATTGGGAGGTTGAGGAGATGTCATCTGCGAGATTTGGAGAGGTGGTATGGCCTCTTGAAGGAGACATTTTGTGCGGTAATTGTGTGCGATCCAGGTGCAGATTCGGCTTGAAATTGTATTGACTTTTGACGGCTGGAGTTGAAGCTTGAGCTTGGAGCTCGGGTATGATGTCATTGAAATTTAGCGAGGATGCGCTTGCCCCTAGAACAGCCCCTGATTTCTACTAAGTTGTTGTTTTGATAGGGGTTTGATTTTGGATGCACTTGAACATCCATTCTACCAAGTGGTAATTTCTTTCTTATCTCGTGAAGCAGAACGTACTAGGCAGGTTGTCACATTGAAAAATAGTTTACTTCGCTAAATTTAAGCTCCTGTATGCGACAAAGGTTTAATGGAAGAATAGTACTCGAGCGGTCATAAGTAAATTGTTCGTTAAGTGGAAGTTATTGTTTACTTTCTTGACAGAAATAGCTAAATCATTATAATGACACAAAAATTGAACAAGCTCCGAGGGGATAATGATGCGCTCCGTCACCAGATAGACCGCCTTATGACCGACTATCGGGCCAGGCCTCACTACAGTTGAAAGACGAAAGTGGAAAATGTTTACTATTTTTCTAATTTTTCTAGATTTTCTATTTATTACGCCGTATCTGTGATTCTGCCAGTGAAGCGACCTCAATATCTTTACATGTCCGATAAATTCGAATATGTAAAAATAGAGGCCAGCTCTCAAGTGAACCTAACATCCATTCCCACTTCATTCTCTTGACACCCCTCAGACGTCTCAAATAATGACAACCTACCTCATCACCCACTCGCCACTTCTTCGACCCTGCCATGATCACTCACTTGATAATCTTCCTTGAAACCGAAGCCGAAACTATGTTCACAACTGTGCGCCGAGTGAACAGAGAGATCAGAACGCTCGTAGAAAGACTTCCAGGCCAACTTATGTTTGTTCAGCTTGAACTTACTGATATTACTGTTATCAAGGAAGCTGCGAACATGTGGTCGAAGCCGAACAGTCAGAAAAGCCTTAGTAGTTGCAAATTGCAATGTGACTTGCAGCTTCCTCCTCTTGCTGAAAAGGGGCCATCTGAAGGAGCTTGTCAATCTGTAAGAGCCACTTGCACAACTCAACACGCTTGAAACCAAATACAGATGTTCCTCGTTCCAGCTCAATCGCCGAAACTGACGAATTCGCAGCTTGGCCAACCCCAGCATATAGCGTCAGCAAAGAAGGCTTGAGTATGCTTACTATCCATTACTCCGTATATTTCGCTAACAAAGGTTTCATAATTATTACCCCCAGTCCTACTGTAATTACTCTCAATCTTGGGCGTACGAGAATAAGAAAAATGCAGTGGGTGAGGACCGATCTGGGCACTGAGCACGCAGTCTCGTTTGTCCACCTTTAAAAGAAAGCCTTCAACACTGCTGAACTGTAAAATTGGAGAACACCGGCAAGTAACAGAATATCAATGTCAAGGGGCGAGAGAGAAACGAGAAAGAGGGGCGACCAGCTACTATGGCAAAACCCTACACCGGTGAGCTAGAATGGGCTCAATACAGACACTTTCTTAAGGTAGTATTACACTAGAAATCATCCTTGAGCATAATTTTAGAGCTGTGATTATTTCTGCTAGATTGCAAGCTGGAAATCTGGACGAGTGGGAAAATGTAATATTGATTCCCGCATCAACTCTCCTTGCACTCCTTACCCAAACTAGTATGGAAACAAAGATACCCTGACATTGATAATAATGTATCTTATAAATGATAGCTACTTATATTTGCTGATAATGCTGGGGAATATCTGTAAATGCTGGTCAAATATCTCTTAATGATGAGTTGTCGATCATCCCCGGCCTACTAGAAGATTGCATAACTCAAGGAAGCATGTCACAACTGTCCAGCTTTGTGACACTAGGGGCTACCGTGGTGCATGTTCTATGGGACTGTCAAATAATGAGCAATAGTATGTGACTCTACTAATCAATTTCAATTTTGGAAACTTTTCTTTTTAGTTTGTTACAATCGCTAGAACCAGAGCTACATATAATTTTTTAAATTTAGCCATAGCAGAGATATTGAAAAGATGGGGAAAACGGCTGGCGTTACAAATCAATGCAATGTCATCTAAAATTTTCGAGTGTTTCTTGAAGTCAGGTACTGGTACTGTAATGATGCTAATGTTATTGTGCCCAATCAGTTTCGAAGAAGACTGAAAGTGATGGAACAGCAACAGCTTTCCTTTCAACTTCAGTCACACAAACCTCAATTTCGACACCAAGACGTGGTTCTTAATTCTCCCAGCATGTTTTGGGTACTTCTAGTGAGGATACAGAAATAATGTATTCGTGGGAGTGAAATTTAGTGATTCACCCCTTTAATTCTCGCCTAAACAACAATGCCACCAAACATGAACAACAATGAATCGCGTCATCATAACGACTCATAAACTCCTTTTCGAAAAACAGCTGAACTAAATTGATATGTTACTGTCAAAATAATTCACCTTTTGGAAAAGAGAAAATAGAATACCAACCACTGTGGCGTTGCTTATTGCTTCTTTCTCACCTCTCTTGAATCAAATACCTAGATCTCTCCAACACTTACAACTGCAACACCAAGAAAAGCCAACACTTGCCTCTTTCCAACACAAATCAACTTCTCGAGCTTTTCACTTGAAATATCTTGAAGGGATCACAAGAGCACTACAATCTTTCATCCAAAGAACGCGCCTGCAACAGCGCTCTTTGCTGTATTTGCTCTGCTCTCTGGTGGCGCCAAATCAAACAATCGGCTCAGTCGGATTCCCCCATAAAGATCGCCTTTCAACAATAAACAAGGAACTTCTAGAACTGCTTCTCAATGGGAAACGATAACGATCTCCGCAGGATCCCTTTACCAAGCTACGCGCAACTCAATTCGGCAATAACTAGCGTATCCTCTCCTCCCATCATCAAATCAGGTCTCACTTGGCTACGAGATAGACTTCATCCATTAAGCGAGGAGGAAGGACTGCAACAAGAGTGTGGAGAAGAAGCTGATTTTACCACAGCAAGAAAAGACACGTCGAATTATAAATCCGCGTCATTCGACACCCCAGCTTCAATTGATTCGGACAGGGATATCGATAAAATGGAGCGGATGATCGTCCCTGTGCTGATTATCAAAGAAATTGGGAAAGATATCGAAGATGAAGACATACAAAGCAAGGAACACTTGAGCGGCGAACAGGTTAGAGAGTTCGTGGAGGATAGGCAGCGAATACGCAAGATCAAGAAGTTGCTTGAGATGGGACAGAGCCAGCTATTTATGCAGTCTTCACAAGTCCAATATGACAGCCATAGTTGGAAGGACGATATCTCAACTTCTTACTATGTGTGTCCGAGCCCCTCTCTACTGACGTACACGCAAGTCAAAATTGAACCAAGCAAACATGCACAGGTAAAGGCCGATCTAAGCGAGGCTCTTTCAACGGATTTCTTCAAAGTGTGGAAGACTTATCAGGATCAAAGACCGGGCAAGGCGGCGAAGAAGACAGGGGAGGAGAGCCCGGAGTTTAGGGGAGTGGGCGAATACAGAAGACGTGAATTAATGGAGGAGTGGAACGGGAAAGAGGAGAGGAGTATTTCGGGCCGGAGAAGAGTTGAGGGTGGGTATGAGGATGAGGTTGAAGCGGAGATGTTAAGGAGTTTGGATTGGTTCAGGCCGACGCTTATGGGTGTTGTGTTTGCTGAGGATGGAACGGTCATGGCAGAAAGACAGAACGAAGGAAGGAAAAGTGGTGAGCAGGAGAGGGCCACTAGACCAGTGATCAATATTAGAAGTGGCAATACCGAGCAGGATAGCCGAATCTATACTAGGAGCAATGTGGTTTTGGAGCAAAGCAGAGGCAGAGAAAGCATTACGAAAGACGGAAAATGTACGGCCAACGGAGAGCGGTCTGAGAGGGATAACCAATTACAGATCGAAACGCAACAGAAGTTCGAACCAAGAAGAGATAAGGATGAGCAGGACCCAGAGAGCAGCGACGACTCTGATGAGCCGTTGTTGTACAGGAGATCTCTTATGAAACGTAAACCTACATTCCGAGAAGACAGCGAAGATCTCGAGGATAGATATCCATTTGGCCCAAAATCTTGAGCTATTGAAGGGATCAAATCTTGCAAATGAATTTTCGAATACTTCAGCATTACACTTTCTTTCTGCTGGACCGACCCTGTCTGGGCTTGACCTCCACGGATTCCCCTTCCGACCCATCGTTTTCTGCATCATCGTTATCCTCGGCGTCAATAATTTCGCCAGAACCCGTCGAATCATCTGCTTGTTTGCTTTCCTCATTAGCAGTAGCTGGACTGGCGGGCTCCTGTGTCTTGATACGCTCCTTTATCTCTTGTACCATTTTCACAGCCTCGTCCTCCTCGCCATTCATCGACCCACATCCAAAACACCGCCATCTCCCCAGATCCGACAAAGACTTTGTTCCTGGCGGGGCCTGGCCGTTGACCAGCCGACAACTCTGGCAGATTAATGCCATCCGATTCTTTGGTGAGGTTTCATCTTCACCAAGTAACAAATCCAACACCCGGTCATACCAGTTTCCACCAGCAACCGACTGGCTCGACTGCGCATATTGTGGAGGAGCAGAGTAGGCATTTGGCGCGAACTCAGCCTGTGCGTCCGGCACAAGCGGGACAGATTGCTCCTTTGCATGTGGACGCTGTGGTGTCGAATATGGGGATGGGAATAGATGTTGTGGTGGCGGAGGATTTCTTTGGGGCATCGGCTGTGGAGTAGAAGGCTGACTTGGCATTTGGTCAGGTCTTGGGATATTTGCAGTCGCTGGTGGTCCTATTGAAGTCCTATTTGGTTGTTTCTGAACCCCTGGGGTTTTCGGTGCTGCCGGTTTCTTTGCTTTGGGGGGAGCCCCTCCATACTTTTCTAGTAGTTCTTGAGTAGAGTCGTATTTCGTAGCTGCCTTCAGTTTTTCAATCGTCTTTGTTCTCTCAGCTTGCTGGTCATCAAGTCGCTGTGTGACAGTATCGATACGATAGGTGTAATAAGCTGCGATTCCAGTGCGGACGAGATACATACTGTGAATCGTTAGGATTCGATGCACCTTGAACCGAGAGAAGAACCTACATCACAGGAGCTCCTGCAACACCTGTGTATTCTATTGCGCTCCAATTTCTCCATCCCACAACCAGAAACAGAACGACGAAGCATAGAAGGTAGGCAAAGCTGGTATATAGGGTCCATAGCGCCTTGACCCGGCGTCCTCGTTGTCTAAGAGAGTCTAACTGTGACTGCGACTTTGAAATCTTCGCGGAGAGCGATATCAACGATTTTTCGAAAGATGCCGGTGAGTTGGATTCGGCCTGGAAATGTCAGCCTTGCCCGCAAGCACCGATACTGGGGGCATTCTTTACCTTCCACGGCCATAAGGATACCATCTTCAAGCCGCTCCCAAGATGCGTCTCGTCTTCTTAATGGTCTCCCCTTGCCATATCAGTCCTACCACGGTCGGTTATTTGAGAAAGAGGTTGTTGCGTTGCTTGACAGCGGAAATGAGTTGACGACGAGCTTTTGGTGGCTATCAACTTTGTAGCTCGTGTGCACGGATAGAAATGCTAAGGGCGGGCGTCACAGCTGGGCCGCCCCTTGTCCCAAAATCGTGGCCGCACATCCTAGTGCTGGTGTTGATGCTTCAAACATCCGTGGGAGCATAGAGAGTTTGGCCACATAATCCGCATCATCACAGTAATACCTTTTCACTTGTCGCAATTATGTTATCCTCTTGTTAGCGCTGTTGGCGACTCTGTGCGCACAACTAATTCATCTCTGGCGAAAAGGCCGTAATGTTCCAAGTAAGACTCCAGCAATGACAGACAGCCTTATCCACCAATATGCTGTACGCTACAAGCTTCCTTACATTCTCTTAGATGAGAATGATCTAATTGGGATAATAAAGCAAAGTCAAACTTGCCATACCCGGCAGACTTCAATGGTGGCAGATGTGATTCAGATTAGCTAATTACCCTCGTAGCGACTCAAGGGGGCTATTGACAGCCGCATTGCTGAAGAGCAAGCTCGCGCCGCAAAGGCAGCAGGTCCACCAGTATCAAGATCTGCGTCGACAGCAAGACGATCTAATTCCAGGACGGAAAGTCCAGCCTCCAAACCAAGACGCCCGCGGCCGAAAGACAATGAATTGTCCACAGCTCGAGGCCCAGATCCGGCAGAATTTGAGAACGCATTTGTGATAGAAGACGACTTTGAGGATCCAACTAGGGTCAGTATAGCAGCAATTGGAGACGGAAAAGAACCCGAAAAATCCTCTGCAATGGCAGATACACTCCCAGCAGAAATGTCAGTGGATGGGACAGAAAAGGGAGACGTGTCGTTAGTTGCGCCCCCAGTTCCCGCCGCTGCAGAATTGCCTACAGAGATCCGGAAAAAATTGCAAAAACTGGAAAAGATGGAGTCTAGATATACAGGCAAGCTGAATAATAGTGTACATTTGTCCCTACGCTGACTTGATGCGCAGAGTTATTGCGATCGTACCGTGTTGCCCATGCTCGGGCAGTGTCGATAGAACCATTTGAGAAGGCGCTGAAGGAACACACACCCCTTGCAACAATTCAAGACCCTGATGCGCTTATCGAATACCTCAGCCAACTTAATTTGAAAGGTGATATGGTTATGGATGAGTTCAAAAGAGTGTCTGCCGATCGAGATGATTATAAGAGGAAGTTTGAGCAAGCTGAAAAAGATGCATCTGCGGCTAAGGAGGAACTTGCGACACTCCAAAGTTCTTCTAAAGGAACTCCCAGCGAAGCCCTGACAGAAAGGCTGGATACTTCAAGCATCGATATACCTACCGCGTCCATCAAATCACCAGTTGCCTCCGTCATGGGTATTTTCTCTCCAAAACAGAAGCCAGAAGCCACCGAAAACAGGGACGTCACCGAGGAATTCTTTTCATATGACGATGAGATTCCAAATCTTCAGGCAGAGTTGAAAGAGAAGAATGCTGAGATTGAAAAACTGAAATTGAAAGTCACTTCTTTAGAGAGAGATTTGGCTACAGCTCAAGAATCAAGCTCTGGATTGGTCGCGGATCTTGAGAATGCTACTAGAGAGCTCAATACCACGAAAGAAGCTGCCACAGAAAGTCAAAGTCACCAGGAAAATATCGATTCTCAAAAAGAGGAGATCAAACTTCTCAAAGAGAAAATACGGACCGTAGAAACACAGCTTGCAGGTCTTGAAACCGACCTTTCAAGACAGAAGAAGGAGGCGGAAGAGGAAGTAGCTGTGCTGGAGGCTCATAACGCGGATCAGAAGGAATCTCTCTCAAATGAACTCAACTCCGAAATTGAAGCCCGAAAGAATGCCGACCTGCTCAGAGAAAAAGTGGACGCACAAGTCAAGGAACTAGAGTCTACTAGAGCAACTAACTTGAAGTGTATTGAGGATCTCTTGGGCGAGATCAAGTCTTTGAACCAACAAGTCGAAGAAGCCGCAAGCCACGAAGGCGAAGAGTTGGTTGCCAAATCCCCAACAGCGCCCACACCTGAAGTAGCTTCTACTGGCGCTGCAACAGGAGCCGCCAAAAAGAAAAATAAGAAAAAGAAAAAGGGCGCTAACGCTGCAACTTCGGCACCTAAGGAAGAGACAATCGAGAAGGTGGCCGAGTCAGTGCCATCGACACCAGTTACCAGCGACTTACAAGCCGAGGTGAATAAATTGAAGGAAGAAGTCGCGGACCGCGATTCTCAGATTGCGAAACTGCAAAGTAGACGCAAAACAGAAGAAGAGCTCCGAGAAGAGCTCGAAAACATGCAGGACAATTTCCTCACCGTTGGTCAGGAGCATGTAGAGGCAAAGGAGTTGATCAAAACTCTTCGCAGCGAAAAGAAAGATCTAGAAGAGAAGATCGTCAACCTGGAGAAGAGAATCCAATCCTATCAGGATCAAACTAAGGATTCAGAGAAAACTATATCGAATTTCAAGTCGTTGACAACAGAATATGAAAATCTGAAACTAAAATCTGCGACACTGCAAACCGATCTCGGGGCTGCTCAACAACTCGCCTCCTCACGCTATAGAGACTTGACTGATCTCCGAGACGTGCTGCAGAAGGCTCAGCCAGAGTTGAAGTCTCTTCGCGCCGAAAATGCCACTTTGAAATCCACAAAGGATGAATTGGCCGCTCGCACATCTGACCTGAGACGCCTCGAGGCTCGCGAAAGAGACTTGAAGTCGGACATCAATAGCTTCAAAAAGCAAGCCACCGATAGTCAAAACGAGATACGGGCACTGAATGAGAAGGTCACTCAAGAGACAAACAGCCGACTGCGCGTTGAAGACCAGAATCGCGTTTCCCAACGTGATCTGAGGAGATCAGAAGCGGAGAAGATCCAACTTGCAGCCTCTGGCGAGAAATCGGCATCAGAGCTTGTAAAGGTGCAAGAAGAAGCTGGCAAACTCCGTACCAGGGTGCGTGACTTAGAAGACCAAGTTTCAACTCTCACAAATGAGTCCAAAAGTCTCCGAGAAGAAGTCGAGCTCCGTGGCTCTCAATACAACAATGCACAAGGACTTCTAGGTAGTATGCGTGATCAAGCCGGTGAGATGGCAATGCAGCTCAAGGAAGCCAAGGAGCAGATCGAATCCCTCGAAGAAGAATCTGGAGAAGTCCAACGTCTCCTCAGCGAACGTACCCGGGAGGGCGAAACGATGCGACGTCTTCTTGCTGACGTTGATGACCGAGCAGATGCAAAAGTACGTGACATGCGTGAACGGATGGAAGCTGCCATAGAAGAGCGAGATCGTGCCGAAGATGAAGCCAGCACTAATGGTAGACGGAAAGCTCGAGAAGTCGATGAGCTGAAGAACCGAATCCGGGATTTTGAGCGCGACCTGAAGAGAGCGAACGATGAGAAGGGAGAGCTGGAGCACGCCGAAAAAGAATGGAAGCGCAAGCGTGACGAACTTGAAGCCGTCGCAGAAAATACTACGAAAGACGCCAGCGAAATCCGGTCAGCCATGACAGAACTTCGGGACGCCTTGGACGGCAGCGAGATACAAGTCCGCGATGCAGAGAAGCAACGTTCTGATCTGCGAAAGATGCTCGACGATGCGAATCAAAGATACGAGAAGCTGCAAAAGGAATTTAGAGCCCTGCAAGCTAAGCAAATAAAGATGAGTGAGACCAGTTCGAGGAGCTCAATTGATAGTGGGAGGCCGAGCACACCAGTCAATGGGTCGGCGGGACAGGGGGCAGGTAAGATGGATTATGTGTATTTAAAGACTATTTTGCTGCAATTTTTGGAGCAGAAGGATAAAAAGAGGCAGGCGGATTTGGTAAAGACTGTCCTGGGGCAGCTGTTGCATTTTGACAAGTATGCCATCCTCTCCCACCCCCATCTGCCACCCACAACACTCTTCTTCCTTCCAGGTATATAGCAATGCTAACAACCCACCTAGAAAAGACCAAGAGAAATGGATTGCAGCCATTCTAAAGTAATGGAGCAACGGCAGGGGGCAGGCAGGCGCCAGTTGTCGTTCTCATGGTCTTCGCCATTATCATTAACTTGTAAGCGATGGTTCAACATGCTGAGCTGATAAAGCGATGTTAGGGAAAGGCATGTTTGTATATTAGGCGAGCTGTACAATGGATATGGGTAGGCCGCGTGGCTATCTCCTCCCTGAGTACATGGATGTTTGTTTAGCTTGATCTGCTGCGAGTTCCTAGATATCTTAATCATGTGCATGAAGCTATATATCTGAATATTTATGTTTGATGGGGCACTGATGGGTACTTGGAATTTGACCAGTCCGGCAAGGTAATATGATGAAGGATGACATGCGGAAGCTAAGTACGATTCCGTTCAATGAATGCCTGGGGGCACATTGACTTTGACTATCGTATCTTGAGAGGAATGGTAAACCGGATGGAATTATTTGTCAGCTCGAGGTAAGTAGGATAGCAACACTCGCTTAAATCCTTATCCTTTCCGAGAGCCTCAGGCACCAAAGTTTTCCATCTCCCAGACAGCCAATGGCACAATCTCGGCCGTCTCTTATTCACAGTACCTGGACGATATTATTAGAGGGAGGTCATCAAGCACGTTTTGCTGCATGATCCAGCGATCTGCGGTTATAGGATCAGCGTATCCTCAGAAGGTGAAGAAGACCACCAGACTACGTAGACTTTGAATTGCTAGAATAGTCTTTCCGAAGATTGTGGATCTTGGCTTGGCCCGCCTACCGTCCACCCGTCACCGTTAGGCCGCTTGGACCGACGACCCCGATGGCCCGTGCACCGGGTCGGGCAGAGCTTCGCTCATACTCGATATCATGAGGTGACACTTTTGTACAGTAACTAATGCGTTCGGGAAAGGACATAATCCGGTGTCCGATCCTCTACGCCCAGTTTAAATAAATTATGTCTGGAGAAAAATTCTCTATTTTTTTCATCAAAACTCAAGTGAGAAAGGAGACTTACGCGATCTGGGTAATGTTCCGGCAGGGGTACAAGGGTACAACCAATATTCCTTAAGCTGGGTTCCCCGTCAACTTGGTTCGGTAACTGCGCATGCGTTTTGCAAATCTTGTGATTGGCCGGGGAATAAGGGTCTAGCAAGTCTTGGATCCCTTGTTATCTCTTCACTTTGCAATACGGCCCAAGTTTGGAATAACTTTTATATCTGATCTTCAGGGTTTACTTCAGTTGATCAACATTGCAACATCAACTCGACTCATAGCTACGGCCGTCGATAAACCCCTACAATCACGAACTCACCTCACCTCCCAGGACCTGTTGGTCAGAACTCTTTGACACAAGAACACGCGATATCCTTGAAGCAGGAGTTTCCAAACCACCTTTCCAGATAATACTCTTTTTGAGGATATAAACAAGAACGAAAGCACGGTCATGCTTCAGCTAGCGGATCTTCCGTCCCACTGGATCGTGGTAGTCGCCGCGGGTCTGGTGTTGTACAGCATTGCCGGCATCGTATACCGTCTCTATTTCAGCCCACTAGCCAAGTTCCCGGGTCCTAAACTCGCAGCTGCCACGTTATGGTATGAAGCCTACTACGATGTGATCAAGCAGGGGCAGTATACTTTCAAGATTCGAGAGTTACACAAGCAATATGGTAAGTTCATTCCTGTAAAACAATCATCAATTATCCCGACTAATATACTTGAAGGTCCAATCATTCGCATCAGCCCCCATGAACTTCATATCGATGATCCGGAATATTACGAAACCCTCTACTCGTGGAATTCCCCAAGAGATAAGTATGAATATTATACCGTACAGTTTGGAACTCCAAAGTCCAACTTCAGTACCGTCGACCATTATCACCATCGCCTTCGTCGTCAGCCTCAAAATCCCTTCTTTTCCAAAGCTAGCATTCTGCGCCTCGAGCCCATCATCAGTGGCATTATTGAAAAATTCTGCGCTCGCATTGATCTGTTCAAAAAATCAGGCGAGCCAATGCCTCTGGATCTAGCATACCGCTGCCTGACAACAGATGTTGTGACGCGATATGCTCTGAACAAGAGCTGGGATTATCTAGACACCCCTGACTTCTCTCCTCGGTGGCATGAAACTATCAAAGCTACGGCTGGTATGGGACACTTGATCAAACAGGCTAATTGGATACTCCCTCTCGTGCGGGCTATGCCGGATGCGGTAATGGAGAAGCTCTCACCCGACATGATGCTTATCCTCAACTGGCAGAAGGTAAACATCCAACTCTCTGATAATGCTATAAACTGCTAATGAATGAGTCTAAGGATTTGGACAACCACATACAAAAAGTGATGGATGACAAGGAAGCCGGATTGGACAAGCACGATCCAGAGCTTCCTCGAACTGTCTTCCACAGTCTCCTTGATAGTGACCTTCCACCTGAAGAGATCAGCAAAGAGAGATTGGCACAAGAGGCTCAGGTTATCATAGGCGCCGGCGCAGATACAACAGCTAATACTCTGGCTATGACAACATTCCATATTTTGGCCAATCCAGATAAGTCAGCGAAATTGTGTGCTGAGCTTAAGAATGCATTTCCAGATGCAAATGAGCCCCTGAAACTCACTGCTGTTGAGCAATTACCATATCTCACTGCTGTGATTCAAGAAGGTCTACGACTTTCCTATGGGCTCTCTTCTCGTCTGGCCCGCATCGCACCAAGCGAAGCCCTTCAGTACAATGAGTATTCTATCCCAGCCGGAACTCCTGTTGGGATGACTACCGTCTTGATGCACCACAACGAAACCATCTTCCCTGATTCCTACGCCTTCATCCCGGAACGATGGACAGACCCTGATGCGGCGAAGAGACTCGATAGATATATGGTTTCGTTCAGCAGGGGAAGTAGACAGTGCATCGGTATGAAGTAAGTAACTCCAAACTTCCTTGTCAATGTCCATTCGTTTTCCTCAATTGGGGGGAAGCTTATGGCCGAAAGAGCAACGATGGAGAATATCCTGCTAATCCGTCTTCACAGCCTCGCAAAAGCAGAACTCTACTTGGCTCTGGCAACTCTATTCCGTCGGTACAACGTCGAGCTTTTCGATACTGTGCGCGAACGCGATATCGATCTGGCTTATGATGGGTTCTTGCCTCAGCCCAGTGTCGAGAGTAAGGGCGTACGTGTGCTTTTCACATAAAGAATTACTCACTTTCCTGAGTTCTGATTTGGGACTGAAGTCATGAGAATTGCATAATGATCCTCGGCATTTATTCATTTCTCTCTAGCAGACTCACCGATAGCGGATTTTGAGAGACTCGAGTGGGTGAAGTTGGTTCTGACTGGAAAGCATTTTGCTCCATTAGACAGATTCGGCTAGCTCATTGAGACGTAGACGGTAGTTCATATCTAAATGAGCATCAGAAAGTACTTGCAAATCCCACATATGCCGGTAGTGTGGTATCCAGGCAGACATGCCTAGGTGCTTTCCCGGTCCCAATTGTGCGTGGGCACAGTACTTGAGGATATCCAGCATATCAGCTGGGAAGATCGTGAATCCTTCTTCCTATAATCTTGGAGGCTGTATCTCGATGTAATTCCAGGAGTAAACGGCCACGATTTATGATGTCCTCTGTTCAATACAACGGTAAGATTGATTATCAGAGAAGAAAGGATACTTACTCTCCTCATGAGAACTTACCTGAATACTTCCCCACCTACAAAAAATAGAGAACCCGAGAAGATAAAGAATAGGACATTGAGATCGTACGCCTGGTAACAGTTTATGCACTTGCTGGCATGCAAATCCCCCAATCCCTCCCCCTTACGATGCACGGACTTCGACCCCAAAACCCCACCCACCAAAATAGGGGGCGGGGTATATTCAAAAATCCCCCCCCACTGATACTCGAGTACGAAGTGACGAAGTAAGCAGCCATGCCACAGAATGAAGAAGTTCGGCAAGAAGGTATCTAGAATAGCAACATATGCACTACCGCCCAGCAAGCGCTGCCTCAACTCTAGCTTAGCAGCTCGGTCCTGAACTCCTGGAGCCTAAAATCTTTAGGGGTCCGATATTAGGCTGAATCATGCTGAGATTGCAAGACACTCGAGCTCCAACAGATCGATTGCCGCTTAGGGTCACCTCTATCTAAAGGAGTATAAAATTGGAGGAACAACATTTTAGGGGAAAATACTCCTGGTTTTGTACATGTGCCGCCAACATGCAGCGACGAGGCAACTGCCATAGCCACCGGTAAGAAAGTTGAAAATGTTGTTTGCGTACATGTACATGTCATTCGGTGAATTTTGCGCTGGATAGCCAATGATAATAAGTATCACATCTGATTGCTTTGATTTTGCCGGCGCCTATTAGAGCCTCGTACACTCTTAAAATTGGGGATTATTGCATGAAGCCTCGCAGGCCCTGAATATGCCGACAGGTAAATTCCCCTCAGTTTACCAGAAATTTACAGTAACTTTATCAAGGCAGCTGCAAGAAATCCGGCATACGTAAAAAATATGACAAGAATTGTGTCATCTCGGTGAGCTTCCACGAGGCAGTCATTCGGCAATAAATCGATCCACAAACAATGCCAAATTCAATCGAGTCACAGCGGTTACGGGACTTTGTAAGCGCAAATGCACCGAAGGTACAGCAGTGTCAGCAAAGGCTTCCAGCTATAACTAGCATATGACTGACGATTTGCTACGAATGATCTCGCAAAGTAAATTAATCTGCCTTGGTTCTTGAGGGTGGGTCATCCGATCGTAATCTTCAAGTCTCATGAGTACTACTATGGAAGACTCATGAGTCGTGAAATATGACTGCCTCGGGAAATCGGGAGAAAGCTCGAACGTTGCCGCTATGAAAACCCATTCGGTGAGCGTTTCAATCTAACACACCTCGCAAAACGTGAGCCTAGTATTGTAGAACTGACAGGCTCTTTATAAAATAGTATTTTTCAAAATTTAAGTCTAGTTCTCCTTAGATTATGATCATAACAAAGTGCTATAGCCACACCGCTGGGTGCTGTCATGCCATAAAAGGGCCCGAAACCGGGAGATTGAAGTCTCTACCGAAGGGGAAAAAAAGAGAGAGGTTTATCTAGGAAGCCGTGCAAACTCTTAGTTTACTTGTTTATAGATTGGCTCGTTGCAGATTGCGTAGGAGATCTCGGATATTTCAATATCAAAACCAGCAATTTGAACCTGTTTGATAGCTTCGGCCACGCACAATTATCGGTAATAGTTGATAGCCAACGAATAGATTCGAGGCTTATGTTGAGAGTACTCCTTGCTGAAAGGATATGGATCAATGGCCCATGTTACTGTTGTCAATTCAGAGAGTACACTTGTACATGAAATTAGACTTCCTGAGTAAAGACCTTCTGAAAACTGTGAAAAGAAGCTTGATCAAGTTGATTGTTGACATGGTGTTGTCTGTAGTTTCAACTGGTTCGGAAACCGACAGAGAAGCCATCAATCGGCAAAGAATTGGAATTTGTAATTGAACTTAGTCGCCTTTCAGACGTATATCTCATCTAAACCCTCAGGTTGAGAAACATCTAACTGATAGTCTAGAACTTTCATGCAAGAAATTCCAGTACGTAGAAACGGTATAATTCATGCCTCGTCGTAAGTTCACAACATATGTACGGAATCGTGGAACTTCGCCTTTTTAATTTCATACAGTAGGCAAATGATATCGCTCCCCTTGCAAGCTTGGCGTCAATATGGAAGCCCCAGGGAAACCCCAGGCTATTCATTCCTATCTACCATCAGCCTTACTGCATAGTAAAACGAAGGCTCACCGCCAGCTCTTGGTTTCGTTCATTTCACCCTTACCTTAGCACAGCATGTATAATTCACAGCATATTGAAGGATTAATTTGTGCAACAAACTTCACCAAGGAACAAACAAGGCAAACAGAAACTGCATACAATACACGCCTTGACATGCACCCTGGAGGCTGGAATGCCCATAATAGGAATATGGTCAGGGATCGAATGCAAAATGAAGCCTTATTTATGCATCTGAAGTGCCTCAGATCCTGATATGGACGAGGCTGGGTCAATGATGTCATCAGTAGATGATTCCTTTCTAAACATTTCCACTAGGAAACTTGTATTATAGACATCATTGATATTGAAGCAAGGCAGTATTGAGAATACGATGTACCACGTCAAGAAACTCCAATTGTAACATTAGGTTTCACAATATCGGCACCTTGAGGTCGGTCACCGCACAGGTCATCAGGACACTTGGTCACTACTTCCGATCACCAACAAGTAAAACAAGCTGACATGTGAAATGAATTCAACCCAATTGGCCCTCAGATATTGATTTCTGTAAGACCACTGATTATATTTCGACTCCGAGACAAAGAAAAGCAATTGCATTGGTTGATATGGCTGAGGGCGGGGATGCAGCTCTGGATATCTCGGCACACGAGGCAACAAGCCCCATGCCCGATGATTAGGGAGGGGGGAAATTGAGGGCTTGAATGAAATATAGGACCTCAGAGTTCGTGATCAAGTTTGGGTGATCCAATAGGGCGTCAAATAGGCTGATTTCGAAGCTCCTGAAAGCGTCAAATCGCATCATTGGAGTAGCGCGCCAATCAATTCATCGAACAGTAGGCGCTCGTTCTGGACTGACTGTTTGGTAGCAAGTTGAATAAAGTTGGCGCATATGTTATCGATGTGAGGAAGTCAAGCTAGAAAAAATTAGTAGATGTCGCAAGCGTGTCGTTGAATCAGGGGTTTTACGAATTACCAAAAGCAGGACATCGAACAGATTTGAGAGCGTGCTGATCGAATCGAGGTTTAACGAGTCACCAAGAACCGTGTTAGTATCCCTTACTTAACGTCCTAATCAACGATCTAAAGCAGGGAAAGAATTTCAAGAGTACCCAGAAGTTCCAGAACGTGTAATTAATAGCCCCGGAAAGCTAGAATTGATGTGTATCTATCGTATCACAAAGAAAAGCACGTAAGCCCATTTAGCGCCTCGAAGAAGGGGGTCATTTGCTCATGGGGCTCAGAACTGCAGTATGAAAGTAGGATTGACTTGGCTGAATCTAAGGTCCCTGAGAAGGGGGATATATGTACAAGTAAGGGCCTTTGGGGGTAGAGCATGTGATATACAGGCCCCCTGTGCCATCATCATGTACATCATATTATTATGCTCAACCACAACGTATGATTTCTGAGTGCATCAAAGAGACGACACTAATCAATGCAACCACACTTGGTGATCGGCTGACATTCTGGGAATGTAACTTTTATTAGGTGTTCGATCTGAACTGTGGTAAGTCAGATGAGACCATTAACCATATTTTGGAGGGATTATGGGGTGTGCAGCAATGGGAGAAGAAAATTACCCAGAATAATTTGATTGTGCAGCTTGAGATAGATGTTGCATATTGAATGAAGCTCGGCAATCAGAGTATGCCATAAGCGTAAGCAAGTCACTCTAATTGCAGAAAGCCACAAGCTGGAATCAATAAGCCAGCAGCTAGACCATGGTTGAAGGCGTCGAGAACCGCCGGGAAACACTATCATAGGTGATCCGATCGCTCAGCATGGCAACACGACATGCCAGCCAAAGAATACGCTCCTTACGATCAGCAGTCATCGAAGCGACTTCGAGGTATTTCTCAGCATCATCAATCTTGTCATTGGAGAACCATGTTTCAGGATAGTAATTGTCTGCCCACGAAAGGCCCCTCATAGCAAAGTCTTCAGGGAAAGGTCGAACGTCGTCTTTGATTGGTAACGGGAAGTCTGTGCTTTCGATGCGAGCTTGTGGTGTAAGTAGTGTGTTCAGCATGATCGTTAGAGCTTGCCACGGGAAGGAATCTTCTAACAAATGCATCGCACGAGGATGGCGTGCCATATGATACATGAAAACCAGCGTGACATGAATAAATGGTAGGACATTAGGATCGCCAATTCTGTGGAGAATGATCTTCAGCGTCTCGTTGCTCAGATTCTCGGCTCGTCTAAACGACTTTGTTGTCAGGCTTTCATCATTGGCCATTTCGATATCTAATCCATCTGCCGGGACCTCTGCCATAGCTTGTACCAATGGATTGTCTTTCGACGCGAATCCGAGCAACGCCACGCTATTTGCCACCGCGATATAATATCCTTGCTCCATGAATTTTCGCGTGACCCGACCAATTTGATTATCGAGCAAGTCAAAGAATTCTTTGGCAACAGCATCGAAATTTTCAATCTCTCTTGCAGTGAAAAGTAGTGCATGGGTTTTGACGAATGCGGTATCGAAAGGCGGGAGCCTGTAATGGTTATGTGCGTTGCTTGAGTTGAGCACAGGCTCGAACAATGTAAGGATAGATTCAAGGGCGGAGGTGAATGGCGTCGCTACACAAAGTGACTTATCATAGTAGAAAAGTTGTTGCAAGGCGTTAGGTCTGGCGAGGATCGCGAGGTGATGATATAATCTTCCAGTCGTAGGGGCCTTATCCGAAGCCTTAGAATACCAATGTCTTGCAACACCTGTCCAAACTTCTCTATCGCGGATATCATCGTCTTCAATTGCCATTCTGTACCGCCCTAGATCGCCTAGGCACTCAATCCAGGTATCTTCGAAAGCAGGCACCGTCTCATATAACAGAGCCACCATCGAATATGCTAAGTATATAAAGGCGAGCATATGGTCTAGCGAGGCTGGCAATCTGTGTCTAAGAAGCTCAAGGAACGAGTGGATGCCATGTCTCCACATGCGAGCCGGCATTGCGTATTTGGATGCGAGACGTCTTAAGGCAGCAGACGCGGAAGGATGCTGGCTTGCAAGGAAGAAGTCGTGGTGCTCATGGAGTAAAGTTCGATGTAGAGCTATCAGAGCCTGCCATTGTTCATTATTCAGCTTAGGGTAAGATGAAGGATCAGTTTGTGCAAGAGATGCTTGCTTGTTATCAACTTCGATGCATTTTGCCTCTACCATCACTAAGCCAGCGTAAATCCCCTTGACCTCTGCAACAAGTTGCTCCTGGCTGATAGGTCTTGTCTCCGGCTGCAATGTGATAGCATAGTTATCATCTTTGGTGGGTGTGTTCGAGCTTTGAAGTGATGGGTTGCGGCCTAAGGTAGCAGGCCTAAGGTTGTGTTGAGCATTTTGCGGAAGTGGTCTTGAAGCTTGCTGGCTTGCCGGGAAGGATTTTCGTGGCCGTGGTTGCAATGCCTGGGCTCTGGATCTTTGTGCCTGTATACTGGCGATATTAGAAGGGTCGTTAAAGGATGACTTTTGTAAAGGGGCTGTGTCTTCTGTCCATAGCTGTTTTCGCCCCACGTTTGGTCTTTGTATGTCATTCATGTCTCTCTTCTCGCTCTCAGAACCTGTGAGATAGGGAGCAGACGTCGGCCTTGCTTTTGAACGTCTTGGAGGAGGCGAGGCTGATGAGTCACGGTATGGGCTTGCAGAACCTGCTGAGATGCCGTCACCTATTGCGGCTCTTTTCCGTGGCTGAATGGTAGCCTGGCCTTCTTTACTGAAATCGCGCATATCAATATTCTGACTGCCTTGTGATTCATCAATATTCAAGGCTCCAATTCCAGAGATAGATCTCGTAGAGGCAGAGAGTGGACGTTTGCCCCCCAGCGGTGGCTCGGGTTGTGCTTGGTATGCATCATTGTAATTCGACTTTTGCGGTCGTGAATCATCTTTTGTCGGTCTATGTTAACTTTGTCAGCCTTATCCTTTGGAATCCAGTCACAAAGAGGGCAATGCTCTCTTGGTTGATCGATTTGCTCGCTGCCTAGAAGACCTACTTCTTTTGTGCACACTGCTCCCCAAACGATTTTCTGAAATCTTGTAAAAGGCCCCCATCCTCAGCATGAGCGAGCCGGTCGTGGTGATCAATAAGTGCGTGTTCCCAGAGTGTAGATTCTGTGCGAAAGACCTTTGCATCTGGACAGAAAGCGCAAGTCCATACACTCTTGCTGAGGAACCTCAGGTGCTGATTCCATCTATCGACAACGTATGGCTCTGGCTGCTGCTGCTGTTCCATCGTATCTAGCACGCATAATGACTGTCAGAATTTGCCTGTGGATGGATATAGGACTCGAAAATAGGAGTATGACTTGGAGGTAGAGGTGGAGGTTGTGAGGGCGTGAAGTGCAAACATTGCTCACTAAAATGGATGGTGGGGGCTTTCGATTGTGACGGCGTAGTTGGCACCCCTGGAAATATTACAGTGTTGAGTAATTTTGGGGGCGAACAGCAGCAGCAGCCGCGAAGTCATGTGCTGAGGAAAAGGTATATTGTTGACGTAGCTGAACGACTGAGTGACTGAATGACCGAATGCGAGAATAGCTATCTCTATTTGGGACCAGACATCTTGAATATATATGCATGATGCATCTGGTGCTCTGCGGCTCTGCGGCTCTTACAGGGTGCGCCAATGGTTCGCACTGTAATACAACAGTATTTGCCTAATTGGGGGATCGAGAGACCACCCCTTTCCGGTCAGCTCACCGAAATGCCTGCAGTACGCTTCCTGTTCATAGGCTGAAGCCACAGCCTGAGGACTCCATAATACTGTGTATCATCATTAGCTTGGCAAGACAGATGTTCGGAGGACAACAGTATTATATTCACCCACGAAATCGAAATCGAAATCGGAATCGGGGCAATCAAAGAGGGAAACAAGGGTATTGAGGACATAATCCATTTCTATCAGACCATGGAAACATATAAACACAGCTTCCGTTTGGCCTTCACCAACACACTGGTATTTCTGCAGACTACTGTACCTACAGTGTGCGACAGAAAATCGCGAACCACTACATGTACTCCAGATACATTCAGCCTTCAAGTGCTTTGATACAATGCCTAGTTTGACACGACAATAATCCATCAGTCCTACCAGAATTACGAGGCAGAAACCATCGATTTTTAACACAACGAATGGACATGAGACAGATTACACCACCAGGTTGGCCGAAAATGTCTCCTTGAAACAGGAACTCTTCGCTCGGTATTATTTATATATTCGGCTGCTTGTTCGGATATGGTTCAGCTTCTTAGGTCAGGAGCGGCTTGTACGGCCGCCAAAACAACCTCCTACTCGAAGCGAGCATGTTGCTGTGCTGAGATTATTCAGGAATTACAGTATTTACGACCGAAGGAGCTGTACAGGCAATCCTTTCCGACAACATGCCTTTGTATGTCGATTCTATGATAGGCCGCCCCATCCATCAAGATATCCTCCTTCTCGATCGTTAGCCTACCCCGGGCAGCCTATGGAAGATATTGGAACTTAGTATACAGAGGTTGAAGCTGTTCCTTAAAAGACCTTCTCTTCAAGGTCGTGCCTTTGAACTTTAGTCGAAGGTAGTAAGGATTGCTGCTGTCAAACATCTGCTGCCTGCTGGATGCCAGATTTTTGGGCATGAATGTGGTCAATGCTCATTGGGATTCCAGCGGCCGTCAATAGTCTTTCCAGTGTTTCTTCAGGATTCCCTGGTCCTCGATATCCTATCAGGAATCTCGTCGTCGCCCTGCTGGAATCCAAGAGTAGGGTACTGTATAAGTTCTACCACTGGTAGATTCCGTCCCTAATGTTTACATACCTTAGTCTGATTGATACTATTTTCCAGCTGTGGCCCCGCTAGATTAGCGGTGGTTTGATAGGATACATACTACACTAAAAGATCGAGGCAATGGAATTTTATGCATCGAGAACGAAGGTATTGTCGTCCCCGTCTCCTACCCACCAGCAGTGGCATGTGAACCTGAATAGCTCCAGTTACCTACGATTGCTGGGTAGAGCCAGCTCTTATATAGTGAGGCTGTTAAGTGTCCTAGAAGAAATTCGGTGTGCATCCGTCGCTAGGGGATCCATGAGTATATTCCCCGGCACCAAGGGAAACCCTCACCCAGTCGCATCTTTCCTTTCCATTGGCTTCAACAAAACATCAGTCGAATACCCAGGAGTTGGCCTAGCAGCCCTGATAGGTGCACAAAGAGCAATCTCCATGAAAACGTAACAAATTAGCAGTGCTTGATGCATAAATGACATGAATAGAAAAATAGCAAGTGCTGGTATCTTGTTCTAGCATTTAAACCTGCGAATTCTGTTGGACCCCTGTGGATGAAATTGGATTTGTGCCGATATGGCATAGCGTCTGGAAATACCTTATTTTGACTTCGCAGACCTTATTATTCATGCCGTAACTTTTCCGTTTGGCCCCTGTCTCGCTGATGTTTATACGTATACGTGGCTGAGCAGCCCACGTTTCAAGGCATCCAACCTACTGGCGTCAAACATTACGCGTTTTTGACCCGGTAGATATTTTAACAAGCAATCATAGTTGATATTCAGTTTTCAAGCATCAGCATCGGCAAATGGCATTCCGTGGTTCTATATGAGTCAGCAGACTGTCATGATAAATGGAATGGGAAGATGGGAGTTTAATTCGGCCGAAAATAAGCGACTTGATGTTAATCATGTTATGGCCTTTACGAGCAGTCATTTCCTTGAAAATCTTTCCGTTGATCCCGAATATTTCAAGTGAATCGCAGGCTCTTCATGGGGAGCATGTTTACTGGGTTTATCTTCAGTCACTGCCGCTGGATCACTGGTTTCATGACTCAGCTGTTCCAAAGGCGGTAACCTATCAGAATGACAAAATGGATTGCCTATGTTCTACTACACAGCTTCAGAGTTGAAGCTGTAAATTTCCACTCCAGTAATAACAGATGAAACATCTGTGAATTTATGCATCGGTATTTCTGCTAGGTAGACCTTTCCGGGAATTCCCTGGGCCACCAGTATATATGCTACAGCATAAGTCTGGGATTTAATTAAAGATTAAAGGAAGATGAGTGGTTTAGCTGTATTGTCAAATCATTGAGGCACATAACGTGGTTTACCAGGACCTCGTGATTATCAGGACCTCGTGAATTTTTCCCTTACCCCACCACTTTAAAATATAATAAAACTACTACAACATATC